>PVKA01004910.1:22856-94926 GCA_004027165.1 Ctenomys sociabilis
TTTTTTTTTTTTTTTTTTTTTTTTTTTTTTTTTTTTTTTTTTTTTTTTTTTTTTTTTTTTTTTTTTTTTTTTTTTTTTTTTTTTTTTTTTTTTTTTTTTTTTTTTTTTTTTTTTTTTTTTTTTTTTGGTTTTCTCCTAAGGATATGGACGTGTGGCCTAGCCCTAGAAAGGTTAGTGAAAGGTTTTTGTTTTATAAGACACTGAAATTGTTTCCTTATGGCTAAAGAAAAACAGGCCATTCTTTAGCTTAAAAAAATGGAAGCACGTGTAGCTATGCAGAGAGGAATACTTAGGCTTTGTAATTTCCTTTGGAAAAATGTCGTAAGTTACTTTGAATGAATACAGTAGCTTTATATTAAAGATTATCAGCCAGAGTATGTAGTCCTGGAAATTGTGGTCCCATTGCCTTCCACCTTCTGGATGAAGGCCAAATGAAAATATCTTCCTTATGGGTTAAGGAATAAAAATCAGAGCTATTGATTTTAGCTATGTAAATACATGCATTTGTTTTCATTAAGGTGGTTCTATTTTATTTTGTGCTCAGTGGTTTTCTTCTTTGGGTGGTTGAGAAGCCTGAATAGAATGCAAGATATGATATTTTCATTTTATCCTCAGTAGTCCCTTTTTTTCTTTTTCTCTTGAAAAATGGCCAGCTCAAATTCAGCTACTGTGGAAAAGCCAGGCTGTTTTCTTGAGTATACAGTGTGAGCTCAGTAATCTCTGGGGCAACTTACTCTTTCTCCTTTGGGACCAGCAGGGCCATGGGGTCCCATAGGACCATCTGTACCCTAGAAAAAGACAGAAATAATATGAGACCTGTGATGAGGGCTGCAGGAAAGACAGCTATGATTTATCCCAGACTTTTCCTGTTGGATGATGTCTTAGGATATCAGGGAGACAGTGTATCTTTATTCTCCATTCTTTTGGTCCAGTGGTTTCTGAGAAACTCATGCTACAGGGATGAATTATATAACTGCATATTTCAGTGCAGTGAAGATTCTACACAAAAGCCATACATCATGTTGAATCAGAGATTTCCTCCCTGACTACACATAGCATCTTCACCTGGCCCCTTTCCCCTTAACATGAGAAATGTATCCTTTTTTCCTGTCTCCTAGTCAAGTCCTTCCTCACATTCTCTGCCACCTGGACCAGCACTCTGAGAAGCCTTATATCAGACCATCTAAGTGGTTTCAATAGTTATATGAATAGAAAAAGTAACAAATGAGAACAGCATTTAATAGTTCAACTCAGAGTCTGTGAGGCTGTGTTGAGAACAGTAGGGGCTTATAGGAAAGAAATCACCCTTCTCAGCTCTATTGCTGTGGCTGGAATCACTGGCTTGCTCCTTGCAGACCAGGCAACTGGCATGATTTCTTATTTTATTTTTAAAATCATTTATGTATTTAATTAATTAATTTGGTATAGGATCTCACTATGCAGCCCAGACTCATAGTGATCCTTCTGTCTAAGCCTCCCTAGCACTGAGAATACAGGCATGCATCACCATGCCTAGTTTTGGTGGTTGGCATGGCATGTCTGGGGTTCTGGGGCTGGTATAGCATGTGGTGAGGCTCTGGGGCTGGAGTGGCATATAGGGTAGGGGATCGAACTCGGGACCTTGTATTTGCGAGGCAGGTGCTTAGATTGCTGGAGCTATCTCCCTAGCCCTGCCTGATTTAATGGCATAATTGACATCTGGCATCTTGGTTCATTCAGAACCAGGATTTTGATGGCAGAAGAAGTTCCAGTTGAATAAATATAAGGGACCCTGGTTCACAGTAAAAAATATGACTGCTTGAAGCAGAGTGTTGGAACTGACAGCTTGTAATTCATTTTAGATTCTTCAACATTTAGCAAGAATGTCAGGTATGCTTGCTCATTTGTCAGGAAGATTGGGTTTGTATTTGCAGAGTATAATATTTGCAAATATGGGACCTATCTCAGTATATTTTTTCTATAGGACATTGCTTCTATTTCATAACTCTGGTTTATCCTGTTATAGCCTTGTAATATGAAAGAAGGCAGAACTTCAAACTTATCCTAAAGTTAGTAAATTTAATCATCTTAAGTGACATTTCTGACTGCTTTAACTCAAAGCATATCTTTAGAAAACTTATAAATATTGAGTATCTGTACCTAAAATTGGAGAGATGGTGCTGGGAAGACCAGGAGCACAGACAAAGGGACAGAACACAGACAAGTCATTTCCACAAACAGAAACTCGAAAGTTAGTTCCAAGGAAGAGTTATATTTCTAACACAGACATAAATCTGAAAGGACAAGGAAGTTAAAGTACATTTATATTATTTAAGTCATGGCAGAGGCCTCTGTCGTGGAGGTACAGGGATGCCAATTGGTTTATTGATATGGAAAAGTTTGCCTGGGATGCTAAAACCATGAAACCAATTGCATTGGTCATTTTTCTCACTTAGGAAATTATATAGACTTGAACTTGGGCTTTGAAGTACGTTCTGGAAGTTTAGTCTGTGCTTCAATAGAGCCGCAAGCCATTCTGCCACCTGTCCTCTCTTCTACCATCTTTATCTGCCTTCCCCGTTGACTCCAGTCCTAGGTAGCAGCTCATCATTGGAAGCCCTCGATCCACAGCCACAAAATATGTCAGAGTAAGACGAGGGACTGACTCACCCGGGATCCTGGCTTTCCGTCTAAGCCAGATGCTCCCTGTGTGATTGGGTTGGTAGCAGGGATGTTGGGTGTGACACGAATGACAAGAACAGAAATTAGTATGAGGAACCAGAGAACATATGCAACACTTCCAACAACATAATAGGCAGTCACAAGATTCTGGGATGAATACCACATTGCTACATATTGTTAGTTAAAAAAAAAACACATGACAATAAACATTCCACAGATGATGGCATTTTAATGACATTTCTATCAGTCAAACTCTTATTTAGAAATCAAGTTAATGAAGTTTATAAAATGGGCTACAAATTAGTTATTGGCAACAGTAAGAGGCTCCTATCTAATTTCCGTGTGAAATTCATTTTCTAGAATCATTTCTAGGATATTTCATTGGCTTCTGGAGAGAAGATAATGCTGTTCTCCTAAGAAAGGGCTCCATGGAATATGCATGTTTAGTATGTTAGAGAACTAATGCAGGCATATAGACAGTGTTTGTGAACAACAAATGCTGGATTTGAATATTGAGATGATATAAACAATATTCAAAATTCATTATTTTCTGAGTTGTTTCTACTGTTCATGTTTGTCACCACTAGAGGGACTTCTAGGAACAGGAAAAAAAATGGGAGGGGGGCGTGTCTTGTAACCAAAGCAAAAATACCAAACTAAACGCTTCTGTAAAGTCACTTCCAATAACCTTGGCATTGAAGCCAAAATGGGCAATGTCTTAGAAATCTGTGTTCTCAGGCAATGCATGCTTTTCTTTACCTGGAACTCCACAAATAGTGTATGATTTAAAAAAATGACATTTTGGATGCTTACAAGGAAGGCTTTTGTATTTCACAGCTCAATTATTTATTTGTCATAAGGATTAGAGAGAGATATTGGCTAGATCAAGCAGTATTTAAGAATACAGTGCCTCAGACCTCTAGGGTCTCCTGGCAAGGCTGCAGAACTAGCTTCCAATTTTATGCTTCAGATGCAATTAATAAAACAAAAGAAAAAATTACCCCAGCTGCAAACTCTGCCAATGATGCTAGACCATATCCATTTTGGGTATTTAAAAAAAGCCTTTTGTATAATCCTATGATGATCCACACTGTCACAACAAATATGACTTCAGTTAGCAATGCTTATAGTAAAAAATGTGACTTGCTATGATTTGTTTAATGACACCCTAGACAGAGCTTGGCTTAACATTGCACAGATACTATTAATAGCTCAAAATCTGAAACTAGGGGACATATAGAGAATCATATTAAAAGTATAAATAAAGTAAGAAATTCACACTTTCTTTTGGCCTTTGATATATCCATCAGTGGCTACTATTATAATTTGCAAACAAATGGAAAAATGGTAATAACCTTATATTAGTATTATATATACCTGAAATTATGAACTAAGTACTACCTAATGTTATAGACCTTTTATGTCTATGGTCCTTTGATCTTAAACAATGTGACTTAATCTTTGTTATTACAAAGGGCATACCTCTTTTACTCAATAAGTCAATATACAGACTACATCTGCTGTGCACTTGATTGACAAAACCCTGAGCTCTCAGATGGAATACATTAGCAAAGTATCTTTGAGAAAAATGGAACAATTTCTCATCATCTTTTTCTTTCCACTTTAAATATAGGTACAGACTATTTTCCATTACTGATTCTACGTCCTAGTTCACTAATAAAGTGACAAGGCTTTTTTAAAATCTGCATTCACTGGCTGAGAAGTATATTAAGAGTTGAAACTAAAGCCTCAGTGCGATATTCCTGTTAAGTTGCTATATTCCTGTTATAGTTGTTGTGCAAAGGAGGCTGGCATAAAGTACATGAAAGGGAAAGCCTTTTTCTTATTAAAAATTAAATCTCAAAACAAAATCCTTCTTGCACACTGCCTGTGTTGCCAGAAGAACTTCATGATGGGGAATTTCCCAAGTGAACGACATACAACATGTAGAACACCATGTGACTGATTAATGTCAGGGACCACAGTACTGAGCTCACGCTACTGACAATGGCCAGTTGCATACCTGCCACCAACAGGGGCTACAGTTTTTGGTAGCTGAGAAGAGAGTTGAGGGAGTCTCCTGCTCTGCACTATATTATGAAATTATTGGGAAAATTTGTGAATTAATGGTGGCACATATTTTAGAGGATGATAGTGGGACAACTGTCAGCCCAGAAAGAAGAGGGTTGGCACGTATGCAATAGGAGAATGACAGGACATTTACGGCATTGTTATGGGGTCATCCTCTGCCAGCAAGGCAGACATCGGAGAAAACAAAACTGGGCTGAGCTCTGCTCTGACATGGTCTATTTCCAGATTACAGAAATCTCCACCGTAAGATAGCTACTGAGTAAACCAGAGTTGTTACTTAGGGTAGAAAGAAAAATTTCAGTTTGCACTGAAATGGAAAGTTTTCTTTACTTACTGGAAGACCAAGGGGTCCTCTGTCACCCTTTTGACCTGGTTCACCCTTCAATCCTTTAACACCATTTAACCCTGGTTCACCCTAAATGCAAAAGCAAATGCCAATTGTGGTTGCTATTATGGGTGTTTAAACTGTGAGAGAAGAGAGCCAGTCTCTGAAACCATTGCATATCCCAGTCTTCGGTAACAGCAGAGTCGGGCTAGATCTGTTGTGCATCAGTTCAAGAATTAATGAAATATTTTAAGTGAATAAACTGACATGGAGAACAGAAAAATATTTGAGAAAGCAAAGCTCCCCAGATAATGTGTTCCTTTCCATCAAAAGATGCCTGGTTGGCTCCTGGAGCTTTGAGCTTCATTAAGGAAATGAGTGTGATTGCTGTTGTATCCACACTGTTTGGATCAGGCAAGCCAGAGACAATCAGGATGAGGTGCCTCCATCAGAATGGCCCACTCTGCTGGAATGAAGAGCTGGGAATATGCAGGACAGGGTTATAGACAGATATTTTAAGCCTTTAAGCATTTTGCTCAGGGGAACGAGATCACATGGAGCAGCTGATGTTTGAAGTGATGCCATTCAGCAAGTCCCCCTGCACCACCACTGCTAAGTCAGTTCCCCACACGGATTAATCAATAGAGGAGACAACAGATCATCCCTCCCAGAGGAGCGTATGAAGATCAAAGGACCCGAGCGTAGTTTTAGTTTTACTAACTGCTCGTCTCCTTGATGCAAGATTCAAGTAAGTATGAATTTAACTCAGGGTGACATTACAGAAGTCAGGTAAGTGATGAATTGTCTTGACTCACTTTTGCAAAAACCTAGGAAGAATACATCCTTTTTCCATCAGGAACATTTCAGAGGCAGAGAAAGTTCTGACCATATAATTTTCAGTGGTTGAGTACAGATGTTAATTTGTCAAGAAAATCTTGAAAATCTGTGAAGATTTCACACTTGGGGAAAGGTCACATTCACCCTGGCAGAGGGGTTCATGTTTGCTTAGTGTGGTGCTTGTTAAACATACAAGATCCAAGCCCCTTCTGGACCACAGTAGCAGAGGAATGGATATCTTTATCACCTCCTGGAGCAATGTACTATTGTACTATTGGGACCTTCTGGGAAACTGAGTAAGATTTAGCTCTATTATCCATATATTTGAACCTTCAAAGGGTGACAAAACAATAAGAACTTGGCATGGCAGTGGATTTCCAAAAGTAGAGGTTGTGGCACTGCCATAACAGGAAATCTAAATGTGTGGCAGTTGCTATGCATGCTTCTAAGAGTGTTGGAGTCACAGGCACCCAGTGTCAACTTGAGATCGTGGCTTTGCTCTTCTGGCAAGCAGTCTGGGGTTGATGAACAGCCAAGATAGCATGCTAGGCTGGGAGATTCCTCGGTGTAGAGCCGCGCACTGACAGGACTGGTCATTACAGAAGAAGGTCAGATTAAAAACAGTCAAAGCCAGTAGCATAAAGAACAAATTCTAGCCCCAGACCTGTCATCATCTAGCTATGTTTTGGGGCAAATAAGATTCCTGGGCTTGTAGTTTATCAACTGTAAAATCAAGAAACTAGCATAGGTCATCTATGAAGTCCTCTCAATTTTGTAATTTTTTAAAATCTATGATTTAAATGGGAACAAAATCATTGTATTTTACCCATCAAGATCTTGGACAGCTTCCAGTTTGATGGTGATGGCACATTGGAATCACTGATGGAATTTAAACAACAAGTCTTAGTGGTTTCATTTTTAGTTATTACCACCAGGCTGATGTTTGGTGGCACCTTCAGATTCAAAGAGAAGCTAAGAGTGGGAAATACGGATTTAGTTCAAGGTGAGGAGAAAGGCATGGAGAGGTTACGTAACTTCCGGGATCATTAGCAGAAGCGATCTCTTCTGGCCCTCAGCACAGTACAGGCCTTTAATATTCTGACTGTGGTCTTAGGAGAAGGTAAGATATTAGAAGAGAGAAAGAGGCATGGACTTCTCTCATTCAAAAAAGTCCTGACTGGACCCTGAAAAGGAAACTCAACGCCACATGATTGTGACCGGAACCTGTTGCACCCTCTGAGCTGGGGTTGCCCCTGGCCTTCCTGATGCCTACTACCAACAACACTGTCTCTCTTCTTCTTTTAAAAGCACTCATTCATGGTGCAGAACCTTCAGGAGTCCATGAGCTTTATTTCAAGGAGCCTGATGGATGAGCGATCTTGAAATTTTCTATTCAGAACAAAGCATCAAGTTAGAAGATGACAATAGCAACTGACATTTACGAGTGTTTATCAACAATTGCACCAGAGATTTTTCTGAGTTTCATAAATGTACCTCTGAACATCACAGAAACTCTAAGTTCCTAGTCATGTAAATGAAGCATAAGGGTGTGCCAGTGATCTTCCAAGGTGACAAAACTTGTCAAAGGCAAACTTGAGATCAGAATACAGGTCCTCACCACTTGCGTAGCCTGGGAGGCAGAGGCTGTATTTCAGGGCTAATTTTACTCTTCAGGGTGTCCTTGAGGTTGACCCAAAGGTACAGGCTTCCTTCCAGTGCAAGCTGCATTAATTCTGACAGGATGGAGCTTTTCCCCACAGATATCTTGTAAGCCAAAGTATATGGAATGCAGGTAGATGATGGGATCTTTCTAGTAGCACACACCTGGGACCAAAACCAAGAGGCCACCTCGCACAGCCACCCCAGGATATTGGTGCTATGCACAGCCAAGGATTATAATTCATAACAGTCACATCTAAGCTGAACCTACCCTGAGAATGTCATCAGTTGACTTCTGAATGGTTGACCTGAGTATATTATAGCCAGTAATTTAGAAAATGTATATAGTGACCAAAAAAAAAAAAAAAAAAAAAAAAAAAAAAAAAAAAAAAGCAAAATGAGGAAGAAATTGTTTTCAAGGGTGATCACTTAAATTTGTTGTAAGGCATAGTATACTGTGAGATTTAAATAGTTAGATGCTTAAAGGCTTAAAGGGCATCAACATTACTTGACAATAATACAGCAGGCAGGACAGACATGCTTCTGATGCCCTTCCCCTCGGTGGTTACAGTAGGGGATTTATTGGATTACCTTGGGTCCAGGAAGTCCATGGGGTCCCTGCAAATGGAAAACACACCGATTTTAATTAAGAATTAGTTTGCTGTTGCCCAGTAGAAATGAATTTTATATCAAGTAACAAAAGAGATGTAAGCCAAGAATCTTGCTGAGCCATAACTGGGGGAGAGCCACTGGGTGTTACTGACTGCCTACCCAAGTCCCTTCCCACTTTTCAACACTCAGCAGTAGGAAATTCATTAAGAGCCACTTCTGTTTGCTAAATACCAATGAGCAGAAAGGGGAAATTTACCACGGTTACATGGAAGAAAAATTAGGAAAAAATCTATTATGAAATGACATTGATCTCAAATTTTAATTTTAATCTGGTAGAATATTTGAGATATTCTATGAACTTATATGGAATAGGGATAGGATATAAAAGCCAGGACATTTCCAAAGAGAAAGAAGCCCAACACCTCAAGTGCCAGGAAGAAGAGACTGTCTGATCAATAAATACATCTAGTCCTAAGGTACTGAAGAATATAAAGGTGATGGGGAGAGAGAAGACCACAGCCACATATGGGACCCTACATGTGGGTCAATTTAGATTTAGAAGTGGGGAGCTAAGCATTATTTAGGTTACATTTATCTTTACAAAGATAAATTCTTTAAAGCCCTAACAATTCTTTACCAATGGAAGTCAATGCATACATGAATCAGGGTAAAAATGTTGGATATGAAAATCTAAATATAGACACCAATTATCAAATCAATTATACATTTCTTTAAAAGTTGCAATTCATTTAAATAAATATTTGGGGAGAAAATCACTTACATAGCCAACACTGAAGTTGGACAACAGCAGAAATAATTTTGGTTAAGCTGTGTCTAGACATTTATTTACATATTTCTACATTAGAATTGTATTTAACATTTAGATAAGTTGTGGAGAATGTTTTTATGAAGTGGCTGCTATGTTATCAGGTATTCTTATGTTATTGATGATTTAAAATTCCTTTGATTAATTTTATCATATAAACAGGATGCAGCATTTTCTAATTTAACCTACAAAAGCCACAAGTATGACATTTTTAAATTCTTAATGAATTAAAGAATTTAATTTGGCTTTATGAAAACAAGAAACCCAAATAGCCAATAAACACATGAGGACATGCTCAGCATTGCTGGCTATTAAAGGCAAATGAAAACAAGACTGAAATTCCATCTTAGCCTGGACAGAGTGGCTAGCAGCAAGAAGTGAAATAGGAACAAATGCTCGCGAGGCTGTGGGGAAGGGGAATCCTTCTCTGTTGTTGTTGGGAATGTAAATCAGTACAACCCCTGTACTGGAGATCAGTATGGAGATCAGTATGGAGATTCCTCCCAAAACTAACACTAGACACTCCACTGACTTAGTTATTCCCCTTGTACTTGTCTTCCCGAAAGAGTTAAAGACATCCTATTACAGTGGTCCACACACACTCTCATTTATAGCAGTACAACCCCTACTAGCTAGATCTTGGAAGTGGCCCGTATGTCCATCCACAGATGAGTGGATAAAGAGAATGTGGTATTTATACAATAGGAGTATTACTCTGATACAAAGCAAGATAATGTTGATTCATCCATAGAAGATGAATGCATCTTGAGACAATAATGTTAAGTGAAATAAATCAGACACACGAGCTTCAATATTGCATTGTTTCCCTTCTATGAGACCCAAAGTGTGAAGAGCTAAGAGACAACAGGAAGCAGCGAGCCAAATTGTTCTCCTGTGGGAATGGGATCAAGCGAGGGAGGAGGGAGGGGAAAGGGTGGGAGGTGAGAAAAGGCATGAAGATGTGTTACATCCATGCACCAACTGCACACGAGGAATGTCAGCAATACACACCGCACAAGTGGACTGATCCAAGAACAAAGCAAACAAGGTCGATTGTAGATGTGCTGTGCTATGAAATACCAGTGGTGTGGATGACTGTGGCTTGAATCATTTCAGCAATGCTATCTTTAGAGAATGGGAGGAGGGGAGAGTGAACACTACTTAACCTGTGGTTCTGTGTCTTTGAATTGCAGAGACACCTTTGAGATGCATATGGCCTTAGCGACTGCCTCTCCTGCCTTGCCCTGCCTCATCAAGGCGTTTGAAGCACTCTGCCTTCTACCTCCTAGTCTGGATTCCCCTGTTGTTGGTCCAACACTGAGAATCACACTTGTTTGATGATCTCTTTCTTTACTAAGTCATCTGAGGCCAGAGCTGTCTCCATTGGTCACTGCAAGATCCCTGTGGCCACACTGAGCCTGGCTTAGGAAATCACCACAAATACCCAAACCACAAAGGATAGGTGCCATCAATCTGCCCTCTGCGGAAATATACTTCATCTTTTATCACACCATTTATTTCATGGACACTTCATTTAAGAGTCTCAAGCCTTGAAGATGGCTAGAGGCATTCTTTAGTGGCCCCAGTTATTGCCTTAGTTTGCTGCTAAGAGACTGGAGCAATGACTGGTTAAGGCCATTTGATGATGTTCGTGCTGTGAGGTCGGAGGACAGCCTGCTGGATCGTCTGTCTTCCTCAACTCGCCTATCACATGTGCTCAGGAAGTGAACACCACTGTCAGGTCCGTACATCTCAGAGCACCTCACATTTTCTGTCCAGCCCCTGGAGAGTAGTGCAAAGTGCTTGCTGGCTCTTCAAAGGATGCACTCATGCTTTGTCTAGGGCACACTCATAAATAAACAAGTACATCAGGGAGGGATGGGAAACTTACCATGGGGCCAGGTGGACCGTGGGGGCCTGGGGGGCCTGGCGGGCCTATGATCTGTGTATCCAAAAAACAAACATGGATTTAGTTACTTCATTTAGATAAGGCAGGTCAGCCAGGGTCTCATGCTTGGTTCTGCTAAGGCCATTAACAGCTGCAGAGAAGGAAAGCACTACAGGAAGTGATGTTTGATTCTCTAGGTTCAGAAATTCCTTTATGAGAACACAATAGCTTAAAAAAATACAGTTGTACAAATTCCCAAATAAATCAAGTGTACATTAAAAGGAAAAGAAGCAACTCATTACCAAGAAATGCTGTGCCACAACCACCGAGAAACTCAAATATTTCACTACGTGCAGACAGAGAACTGGAGAAAAGACAGAAGTTGTATTTTTTTCACAAAACTCTACCCATGAAGGCTGTGTGAAAACCATTGACTTTTGTTTTCTTCTTGGGGTCTGAGAGTTCTTTGAAAGATCGCTTCTTAGACTACTAAGACACTCCATCCCCTAGACTAAGGTGATTGGTGTTTCTTCTACAGCTGACAAACCCAGCAGTTCTCTGTCTCTGCTGTTGGTGAGTGTCTGGCATAAGTGGATCTAGGGAGTCAGAACTCTGCTCAGAGAGGCTCAAATGTAAGCCTGGGGACTTACAGAAGGACCTTGAGGGCCTGGTAATCCGGAATCACCCTTTTCTCCTTTCACACCGTTGGCACCCTAAGAAGAACACATAAGAAGAAGCAAGTAGGCAAAGTGAGCTCCAACGTGGAAGGGACAGTTGAGTGGCCCCCAAGCCCATCGTTCTCTTGACATTTAATATTATACACATAATATATAAAAGGAGGACTTATCTCCTTGTATCTTAGCTTACGAGAGCAGTTACTACAATATCCAGGATTATGGGTTATATGCAAAATAAAATATAAAGTTGATAAAAAACGAGATAGGGCCTGATTAGACAAAAACTTATGTAATATTAACTATATTGGGTTATAAATGTTATCTTTTATGGTGGACTCATTTCAAATAGCAAAGGTGAACCTTTCAAATTACTTTCCAGGACATTTATTTATATACTATCTTTTTAAAAAGATGTAGGGCAGACAAGTTCACCTCATTTTTAAAAATAGCTTCTATATTTTCCCTGCAAAGTTTCAGTAAAAATTATGGGGAAACCATAAAAGCTCTGTCTTATAGTATAATTCACACAAGGAACACACCTTGGAGAGTAACTTATATTTAATTGTTCTATATATTTTGACTGACATTTTTTGGGTTATTTTATCATGATGGTCACCCTCATATTATGTGTACTATATCAAAGTGAGCAATTATATTTATATTAGCATCACTGAATGAAAACAATTCAGGAAAGCAAAAAGATTTGTTTCCTAATGCATTATGCCTTTGCATTTTAGTTCCCTAGATGGGGTAACTAACCAATAATACTTCAAATTGGACAAAATAAAAATGCTATCGGAATCATTGGTTGAGAGTTCAGTTAATAATTCTTATCTAGTTTTAGTTCATGTTAAAAAGAACATATCTTAAGAAGTATAAATGGGCTGGGGAGATGGCTCAGTGGAACAAGTGCTTCCCTGGGAAGCACAGGGTCTGAGTTCAATCCCCAGTTCTGCCAAAAAAAAAAAAAAAAAAAAAAAAAAAAAAAAAAAAAAAAAAAAAAAAAAAAAAAAAAAAAAAAAAAAAAAAAAAGAAGAAAAAGAAGTATAAACATACCGGTAATCCAGGAAGTCCAATTCCTCCTTTTTCACCTGGCATACCTGGGTCTCCCGTGTCACCCTTAGAGCCTTTGAGCCCCTACAAATGACAAGATTTGGAGGTACAAAGCATAGTGACACCTGGCGGTTACATCCGGGGAAAAGAGAATGCAGATCATCTTTGTCAACAGGTGGATCCAATGCTACAATGACTAATTTCTAGGTAGAGTTGTTTCTTATAAAACCTGCTCTGAATCAATGCTGATTCTCCATATAAAGGAAGAGATTTAAATTCTAAGCCATTTAAACATAAAAAACACGACTCAGGTTTTGCCATCCTTTCTCCTGATTTCATACATGTTACTGGCAGCCAGCTTCATCTTCTCAATCCTGGAAATCAGTTGGTAGCTCATATTCTCACAGTACAGCGGGCAATTTGAGTGACAATCTAGTGTTATAACAAAGCTCTCCCATTTCTACCCACCTGTTCTCCTCCTCCTCTAACCACACTCACAACTCCAGTATCAGTTTTCTTCAGTTGTTCAGGCACCAGACAGGTAAATCATTTACTGTACACTAGTGTTCCCTGATGCTTAAAAACACTTGAACCTTTTTACAGCATTCTTGTTTTAACTGCTCTATGAGGTGAACTATGAGACTACTATTTTTATTCTTTTGGAGTGAGGAATTAGATACATGTACACTTGGAGTGTTAACAGTTCTGAACCGCCTAACCCAAGTACTGACCTGAATTTATTACTAATAAGTATTTTTACTCTAGGGATCTCAGTCAATTTGACCAGCTAGCTCACCCTGCAGAAAAGACGATCATGAAGACGGTTATGGTACGAGGCCTGAGGCTGCACAGACCTACTAGTCTCACTTAGGGACAGGAACACATCTATGCTTGTGAACTGTGCCTATCTTGAGTGCCAAGTTCAGAATCACACAGCAGGTAGAACAGGCTGGTGCCAGACTGGATGAGTGAGCCTTAGTGGTTAATTGGACGTGAGTGACGGAGACAGGCAATGTGGTCAACCCAAGGAACCCAAGCTTGTAGAAAGAAATACAACCATTATATATGTAGACCCATGTAGCATATCATTACACATATCAACTTATTTATAATAACGACAGTGGGAGAAGCCACACAGCCAGGGTTTAAAATCCTAAGGTGATCTCTTGAAATACCAAGCCATTACTTTTTGGTATTATATTTTTCTGTAGTGTGGCCTATGACTTCAACATACAACATTGATATTAACCATAACTCTTCTCTTTCACAGAAACTATTGTACTTTTAGCTTTTATTTTCTCTTTTATTTAGCCTTTCAGGTTTTATTTGCTCTTTTATTTACTATTTATATGCTCTGTAAAAAGTGTAAACCCTATGTTTACACATGCGGGTCTAATTTATTTCACTTATGAGTATGGTCTCTAGTTGAATCTGTTTGCCTATAAAAAAGCCTCCAGTTTATTTTTTGATAGCTGAGTAATAGGAAAAGAAACTTCTCAAAGGGAAGGAACAATTAGAATAAGAGAAAGGAGAAAAGAAAGAAAAAATAAATATATATGTATGTACACAAGATAGCTCAGATAATTGTACTGCTGATTTCTGTTGCTCTATTGAAAGGAACAGTTATATTAAAATTTTTTTGACCAATTTTATATACTTATATCTGGTAATCCAAACAACTAATTTGAAGACAACAATATGCATTATTGAATTCCTATCATTTTGTTTAGTGAAATTGTGTATTGTTTTTATTTTTCTTTTATTCTTTTTTATTTTTATAAGCAGAATATATTTACTGAAGGAAAGAAAGCTTCTGTCTGAGACAGGGACAGGAGGGGAGCCCCGAGTAGGTGGTCCCTCCATTTTTCTTTTATTCTCTTTAAAAAATTAGACTTCTCCTAAACTTCATTTCATCATGAGGAATGCATGCTCACTGGCTGTGTCAAGGACCCCCTTGTAGCCAGGCCTGGCGGCACAGGCCTGTGATCCCAGATCTCTGGGAAGCTGAGACACAGACACAAGTTCCAGCCCAGCCTGAGCAACATGGTGGGATCCTGCTCAAAATAAAAAACAAGAAAACAACTGGGTATGTAGCTCAGTGTACAGGGCTCTGACTTCAATTCCTAGTGCCAACAAAAGAAGGAACCTCTTTGAGTCTTGTAATTGCTGTGATTTTAGCCATTTCTTGTGTAAATAGTAGAAGCTCAGAAAACACTGATCCCCTTTCAATTAACCCCTTTTATTTGGTTATAAATGTTATCCACACCCTCTTAGGAAGAGTCTTAAAAGAAAGTCACTCAGAGCACAGCAGCTGTCCGACAGTAGCCTAGAGGCTGTTTTTACATAGCCAAATTTCTAACACATGTTAAAAGGGGGTATTTGAGAGAGAATGTGTACCCTGAGCAGCTCAGGCTATTTCCTTTCAGACTCCATCTACTGAAGGAGCATGCGAGCCTCTGCTTTAGGGGACCCCTATCCTACCCTAGAACTCTCACTGCCCCCTTGCTTCTGTCTCTTCTCAGGATGTAAGAAATTATGATCTTTGCTCGGGAAAGAAAACATTGCCAAAATACATGTAAACAGTAACTTATTTTTCAGTAACTATGGTCACTGACTTCAATCTTGAATCATTTGTTCTCATTGACAAAAGCCAGGCTTTTCTTCCCGAACTGATGATAATGTTGCAGGTCTATTAAAAAGGTGCAGAAGAGTCACTGGTTGATTGGTGGGGCATATTGAGAACAAAGTTTTATTTATAATTTTGCAAATAAAAACTAAAATCTCATTTAAAACCAATTGCTTTGTTGAGTTGATGTGGCTTCTACAACAGATGGTGGAAAAGAAAAAGGCTATCATATATCAGTACCCATGCATGACACTTTGGCTTCAAACCTAGGGGAAAAATACCATCCATCATGATATTTTAAATAAGAGTAAAGATATCATGTCTGCATCTTGTACTATGAATAACTACTATGAAGACAATATGCAATGTATTAATTATTGTAACTGTGTTACTAACTTATTTTGAAACTCTTCGCTATTTCTTTCTCAATAAAATTAATTAAAAAAAAAAGAGTATATAGGCTTGAAAATTACCTGCTCTCCGTCAACTCCTGGGGTTCCTGGAGATCCTGGTTCACCCTGTTAAGATACAAACAATAGCTTGCTTCCATTTATTATTGCTACCATAATACACTAAAGACAAAATGATGCTCACTGGTTAAAGGCACAATTTGAGTATTAACAACAGCCCAAGAGTATCCCTTGGACTTGTCCTCACTGAGCACACGGGGATCGCCCTCCTGGCTGGTGATGTAGGAGGAGACTTGTAAGTAGCTAAAATGAATTCAGGGCTTTTATTTATTTATTTTTCCTCCATGTGCGATGCAGGCTAAAAAAATGGTATGAGAAAACTGATAAAAAGAATTGCATCACTGATTGACATCCTAAAGGAGTGTATTGACTTAAGTTAGTTACTTTTTTCTTCCATATGAAATTTGTATGATTTTTTCTTGTTTTTAGTAAAAAGTAAATTAAGAATGAAATGCAAGATGTTGGCAATTTATAGCAATATTTTAACTGGCCCCGTTTGAAAATATTTATAATGATTAGGAGTGTACTATATCCAGAAGAGGCTCACTGCAGGATATAATAAATCAGATAATATCTTCATCCACAAAAATTACTTTTGATCCATTCAATTTCCTATTCTATGCTAGGAACAGAAATAAAATTTATAGTGTCCATTATGATTTATTGAACTTGGACAAACTCAAAACATCTCAATTTTTTAAAACTAAGATGTACCATTAAAAACAAATTTAAACAATATGCTAGAGATTATTCAAACAACACATAGCTAGTCACCTTTGTTTTAAAAAAGTGCTGAACAAACAAATTCCTTGAAAGGGAAGGCATAACTTCATATCAATGAGCACTTGTATGGACTCCATTACAAATATTCCTTATTCCCAAAGTGTAGAAAATTAAAAAAAAAAAAAACAAAACAGTTCTAAGTGTGAGAGTTTTCCAAGACAGATGGCTTTTGGTGTATTTGTGTTCTAGAATAGCTTCTTGGTGATGTTAGAAACACAGTGTTGAAACAGTTAAAGCTCCTTTCCCTCATAAAAAGTCTTTAAGAGCCATGGGCCACAGTATGAAATTTAAGCTTTCCAATATTTAAGGAAGGCACGATCTTGTCATTGTAGACAAATGAAATAAACAGGGGGCAGGACTGTCCTCATTTCAGAGTTTCTGCAGTAAACATTATTATTTTTTAGTCTTTATTATTTGGTACAGGGTCTCGCTACACAGCTCAGACTCATGGATACTTAAAAGACCAGCTCAGATCCTCCTGTCTCAGCCCCCTCAGCAGTGAGATTACAGCTGTGCATTACCACAACTGGTTTCAGTGGCCAGCATGGTGTACCCGGGGTTCTGGGGTCTGCATGACATACGGTACCAGGTATCAAACCCAAGTTCTTGCACTTGCCAGGCAGATGCTTTGACTGCTGAACTATCTCCCCAGTCCAGTAAATATTATTTCACTGCAAGCAGGTCTGCTAATGTGAGAGGCACCTGGCGTGGCCCTTTCTGTATTCAGACTGAATACCTATCAGTCGTCAGGACCAGGCAGGATTGTTTTGCAAGGCTTACAGCTTTAAAATGTGACACATGGGGGCTGGGGAGATGGCTTAGTGGAATAAGCACTTGCCTGGCAAGTGCAAGGCCCTGAGTTCAATCCCTGGTTCCACAAGACAAACAAAAAACAAAACAAAACAAAAACCAAAAAACCAATAAAATGTGACTTATGGATACTTAAAAGACCAGCACAATTCACGCATGCCTTAGTATGCACCTTTCAGCCCTGGATGCGGTTTGTGAGCTGTTATTTGGTGCGTTAAGAAATCAAATGATTTTTATTTGATAAAGGAGAGAGAAATACTGATTGAACAGCTTCACTTCGGTCTGAGATAGACCGAAGGACACATTGAACCCTTGAGCTATGTCTGTTTTGCTGTCTCTTATTCACAGCTGGGTCCCATCCAAACTATCCTGACCTTTTCGGGGACTCGCTAGGGCATGTGGAAAGGACTATGGTTTGGAACACACAAGCTCGATTCTGAGCCCATTGTGTGTGTGGGGTGAGAGGGGTGGTAGGGTGGGAGGCAGAGAGAGGACCAGCCCTTCCTGTCACCACCATCTAGACATTCCCCTGGCCTTTCCTCATGTCTCTTAGTTTCACCCCAAGGCCACCCTGAACTCCAGGATTCCTATGTGACCTGCACCCATGCTCTTAGCCAAAGCTCTTCACTCAGGGCTACGTCTTCTCTTGCCTGTCTCCCTCATTGGGCTGAAAGCTCTTTGGTGAAATGCTTCATTGATCCCCTTGCTAGATTTTTGCCCTTATCAGAGCAGAGAATCAAAAATTACTTACTGAATTAACAAATGAGTACTACTTAAGTAGTAGGTTTTAGTGATGTATTTGCAGCTTGCTGGCCCTTCTTTTGGGCTTCTGTAGGTGCAGGAGCGACAGAGTAAATGTTTGAGGTGTTATGCAAAAGGAGGGATGTGTTTGGCTTTCTTGATACTTGATTAAATGAGATGGTGAAGCAGAGAACTTAGCCCCTAGTTAACTCTTCCCAAAGGAGCCTGGGATAATTAAAGAACAGGGATCCAGGGCCCCTGGTATGTCAGATACAAGGGCTTGTGACTACAGCCTAGTTTGCATCGAATCTCTTCTCAACTAGAAGAGGGTGCAGGAATAGAAAGTTAAACTCCCACACCTTCCATTAATGTTATACATGAAATCTGTTTGCAGCTAGAATCTGCATTCTAGATACTTCTCTGATAGGCAAGGGTCTCAGACTACATTTTATATTCCTGCAATAGAAAAACAAAATTTACAGTACACCAGACTTCGAAGCATCTAGAATGAGAAGAGGATAAAAGCTTCACTGTGTGTGTGTGTATGCAAGACAGGCTTAGCAAATAAACTGGCTCATGTGGCATAAATGAAGAGTGAAGTTTTGAAACCACTTGAATCTTCTACAGCAATCCAATGACAAAAGTCATGTTTCAACACGTGTAGCTCAGTTCTGAAGACCAGCCTCCCTGGTCATGCATTAATTGATCAAGCATGGTTGAATGACTAAACCTCAGTGTGGAAGGATCAAGTGAAATCCATCAACAGAATTCACTTACAAGTCTAGGTTTCTACTGTTAATGGTTGGTATGTTTTATGACTTAATGATGGCAGAATATCTGAATATAGACAATAAGAGAATGTGCTATAAAATACTGCTCAAAAGCAGATCCTAAAATTGTGATTTATGAACATTTCAGGCATGAAAGCTCTACTTTCTCTTTTTTATTACAAAAGAATTGGAAGCAATTTTCTGAGCGTCTAAGTAGATCACCTTCGATCTTCTTCTACCTAAAAACTGTCTTTTTTCATATATCACAGTATTTCTTTATATTTATAATTTCTGTTGAACCTGTTTTTCTGCTTGTTCGATATTTTCTATTTTTCAATGTCCTTCCCTAAATTCAATTTCCATTTCTCTGCCTTTTTTCCTAGACTTCCTTCTTAGTTTTCCTCTTATCCTTCAGCTCAATTTCTTTTCTTCATTTTCCTGAGCTCTACTGCTGATCTTGCTTCTCTAGCATTGTCTGGGACAGAACTTTTAAAAACACAGCTATTTCACGTGGGTCTCTCTGCATTGCATGTGATGGCGGGGAAACAAGCAAACAAAGAATAACCTTTGGCCCTTGCAGTCCTTGAGGTCCAGGAGGCCCAGGGGGACCCTGAATGAAGAAAAAAAACAGTTATAAGAGGTGCCAAGTATATGTGTTGAAGTTCATGCTTTACATAATAAGCATATTACACACCTCCAATATGTCTATCATAATCAAGTACCTCCCATTATGGATTTGTAAAGGGAAACATTTCACAGGCTATATAATTATGAAAACTATATACTTATATGCTAAAATATAAACACAAATTATATCAAAATATTACAGAAGATGCTTTTTAATGGTTCTGTAAGATAGCTCATAATTGCTACCAGGCTCCTTGAACACCATCTGGGATGAGCCAGGGTGTTCTAACCAATAGTTCCCGTGTTCCTAAGCACACTGAGCCTCTCCACCCATAGCCTTTGATTTCCCAAATCCCAAACAACAAAGCTATAATAGTACGAGAAGGCCAAAAACTTCTAAGAAAAATTAATAGTGACTTTTTTTCTTGACATTTTTTAATGAAACAATGAGATTCAGCTGGGGCAAATGTTGCAAAGTTTTATTAATATAAGGAAGCATTTAATATCAGATAAAGATAATCGTGCATCAGCACCATTTCCACCTGCATGCATCAACACAAATACAAAAGCACAAACTGCAGAAATCATGCAATAGGAATTACCGTGACAGTTAAGGTAGTAATCCTCTGTTGGGAAAATGTATGGACAAAGACAGAGTTACCTATTTTGTCGGCCAAAGTACAATCATACATTGCTGAAAAAAATTGACTTTCTGAATATATTTTGTTAAGTCTGATGTCCTACAAGGAACTGAAAAGATGCTGAGAACATTTTCTTCTATCTTTAATACAGCAAACATGCTTTAAAAACATATTTGTAGATTTTTATTTATAATCATCTTTTGACTTTTATTTAAAATTATCTCTGGAATTTTATTTTTCCTCTTCATTTCCATCTTGATGGGGAGAAATATACCAAAATTGAAATTTACCTGGTTAAAGTTGTGTTGGACAGTTGGATGCACTAGAGGTTTGTCAGTGGAATTATAGACTGAGAAGTTTGCTACTGATGAAAGTTCTATACTAGATGGCACTCTGGCTAGAGAAAATGAAAATATCCAAGTCACGTCTCTTCATATCTTTTTCCCTTTGGACTCATTGGCTGAATTATAGCTAACTTTTTTTGTTTGTGTGAAGCAAATTGACATTGAGGTCAGTTTTCTTAAGTGCTACTCTACTTTAACCAAAATGTGTGCTCTTGAAACATGAATGTGTAAAGCATGATTCTAATCCATGACTCATGTTTCTCTATTGATACTTCCTAGTTAGGTCCTGTGTCAAAAGCTGTATGGGATCTGCCCACCACATTGACTCCATAGATGAAAGGATATTTTCCACGAAGGAGCTAGTCAGAAAGCAACACCATGCAATCTCGCATAAGCTTGCTGACCTCAGCCTACCGTAGTCTGCTGCACTGCCATCCAATGCTCTATCCCCATTTCTGATTCATGCTGCTATTGCTGTTTTTACTGATGTTGTAAAACTCACTCCTAACATGTACTATGACTTTAAACACTTCAGTGACAGGGTACTGTCATTCCTTAGAAAACAATGTTATATATACATGTAAATGGTTAAGGTTTGTTTTCCATAACAGAATCAGACATGGCCAATATATGTAGTTTCAGAGAAAACATAGCAGCAGAGAAAACTGGGGCAAATTTAAACACACACACATATACACCCATGTGTGCACGAATGAAATAAGGGGACAGACTTTTATATTTGTGAGACCAAGTACCACTAACTTTATTCTCAAGGCAGTTACCTAGAGAAGGAGTTGGAGCATTTCTATTGTATTGGGGTGTTTGAGCTACATGGTGAATGTTTACATTTAAAAAAGTATTACAGTATAAAAACATATTGCCACCAACTTCTTTTGCTTCAGAGTCACTTATGCCACCATTCTTGTCTCTTTCTGAAGGAGCTCTGGAAGCTCAGGGGAAAGGTAGGGCACATCACAGTGTGTCTCTGTCCATTTGTTCACCAGCTCTGGCACTGTATGGCATCTGGCTCTTGCCCACAGTCAAAATGACCAAGAAAGATCAATGTTTCACATTAATTCAGAGACACTATGAGAGCATAACTAGAGACACTCTGCCTCAGGTAGTGAGTGGGCCAAGAACAGGGGGTGACTTCAGAGTGAGGGAGCATTCTGAGGGGAATCAACGGTGATGCACTTTTTAAATAATTATCATATTTCTTGATCATTCTTCATAGTTATGTAAAAGCTACTCCTTTGTTTCTAGGGCATAGATGAGTCCTTTAAAATTACTAGAAAATTATAAAATAGAAATACTTCATTGTCTGCCAATTATACACTGCATTTTTAACTAGAAAGTAGAGTCACCAAACCTGGTAAAGGAAAACAACCTTAGAATTTGAACTCAGATCTTTAGTGGAAATTTTATATTTCCACTATGTGGGTGTATAGTGGACTACACTATATTCCATACATGAGTGTGTTGTAAGTTCCACACACGAGCTTATTTTTCCAACTGAAAGAACAGCAGCTTGATTTTTCTGTTTTAAACTTTAAGGCTAATAATGTGTTTTATAGTAAGCTGCATAGTAGAGTAATATTATTCATGGTAAAAATAACTAACAGGTGGGGTTTGCAAGGCTTCATTAACTATGCTTGCGATAGCTGAGATCACCCAGTGTTCACTCTAGCTCCTAAAGAATACACGACAGCAAAATCAGGGAGCTTCATGAGCAAGCTCTTCCGATCACTTTCGGGTAGCACCAGTGAACACATACACAAGGAAATCTTGAAGTTGTGTTTCTTTGGACTTCCTGTGTGTGGCTTCTCTAAATTAAAGCTACCCAATCCCAGCAGGGTTCTTTCTCGAACTTCATTAATGATTGGAAAACCAGAATTTCTGGTGGTAATGAAGGAAGACCCAGTGTCCTCTGGTGACACAAAATGGGGTGGGAGGCCTGCGCTGCAGCCACTGCACCCGGGTGAAGCCCAGCAGGATGCCTTGTGATTTACTACCAGGGATATGGCTGTGAATCCCCTTAAAATCAAAGTTATTTTCCATCATTTTTTTGTAATGGTTCAAGTTTAACACTCACTCATGATTTATATGAAACAGCAGTATTTTTTTTTTTTTTTTTTTTTCAGAACCAGAGATTGAACTCAGGCCCTTGCCCTTGCCAGGGAAGCATTTATTCTACTGAGCCATCTCCTTGGCCCCTACAGCAGGGTTAGTTTAGATGGTTTAATTGCCTGAAAAGGAGCACCAAAAAGTTTTGTTACTAATTGTTGAAATTTAACAACTTTAAATAAATACTGTAGCTTAAATAAATATTTATATAAACAACAATTTCATTTCTGCAGAGTAATGTGGCTTAATCATTTAATGGGATGGGTGAAAAATAATTTATAAAACATTAATAGGGATAGCACATGCTGATATGGGACATGTAGACAGGTACAGGCCTGGGAAGACAGGGAAAATGGCTTTAAAAGAAGTTTTCAGCAGTATGGGGAGGGTAAAGTAGGACACAGCTCTCCTGCATCTTCCTTGGTGGTAGAAGGAAAGCAAAGAGCTGGTTCAAGGTTTTTACTTCACAATTTCTGATCTGGTGGAAACTGACTTGACGAGCAGTTCATTCTGCGCGTTTCAATTTTTTTGATTAGCTACAGATGAATGCCTGAGAATTCCAAATGCCAAATTCAGAATAGAATTGTCACCAGGACATGGTACACTGAGCACTTCAACTGGGTAAGGTAGCATTTTGTCACAAAAGGTGAGCTTTGAGTCACAGAAGCTATTTACATTATTCTTGGTACTTTTTCATAGACTGAAATGTTGCAGAGAATCACAATGTTCACTAGAGACACTGTAAATGTTATATTTTAAATATACTATTATTATAACAACTATAATAAGCTATTATCTAATTACATTTGTTGGCAAACTTTTTATAGGACGTAATAATGAAATGAAATCTACAGAATGGTAGATATCCATCAAGGGTTCAAAAATAAGATTACATGTCTTCCTTTTCTTTTCTATCTAATGGCTACCTAGATGAACTGATGCTATTAGGGACTCTTGTCCCTATAGTACTATGTTAGGAAAACCAGTAAATAGTTTTGAACTGAAAGAAAAATATAAGCTATTCACAAGCACAATGCATGGGTGCCCCACAGCTCCATGAGGATAAAATCCCCTTCGGTTAGGTGTAAGCAGGAAATAGGTAGACATGGCGGATGTTGACTTGCATGTCATATAGAACTTGAGTGAGAAAAAGAAATCAAAAACAGATATTCTTTAGACAGTTGACATCAGATTTTTAAACAGCCCAGTGAAAAACAGTTCAGGAGCTCCTAGCAACAGCCCTAATAATAATAATACATCCATAGATGCCTAGGAAAGCATCTGTCCTGTTGGCATGTTCATTTTGGAGATGAGATCTACAGAGCAGGGATAGCAGCTCCTCCCAAATGGCCCAGGTAGGTCAGGTAGTGGTGCAAGACCGACCGCAACACAGATTTTGTTTTCAGAGGTCAAATGCCAGACCATGTTCAAAGAATGCTTTATATCTCTTGCACAATTTGCAGAAAATCATCAGAAAGATTGAAGCACTTTTTGAAAGATAAGAAAGCAGGTTCTTCTTTTAGGCATACACAGGAATTATGGTGCTCTTGAAACAGTTTAAGAGAAATGCACAATGCTACTAAAAAATGAAGTTTTAAACAGTGCCCCTATATTTTACTATGAAAAGAAGAAAATTGAAAACACCGTAGGCACACTAAGCTTTGTGTTCTTTTGTCTTTCCTTCCCCACATGCAGTAATACCTTGCAGAAAAGAAGTTAAAAATTTAGAAGAGTGGGTCTAGAACATGATTATTAACCTGGCAGCTATCAATTGCATCTAACCTACTCAGGTTGAGGGACATGAATTCCAGCTGTTGACTGAACACACCCTCTACACCTCTCTCCAGGCATGAAACATGCTTCTTTCTCATTGCATTTTACAACAACAAAAAAAGGGAAGAGTGAAAAGTGGATTGAACTGAGGACATACTCTGTTCAAACTAATAATAGATACTTCAGTAGTAAAAATGCTAATGGTAGCCAAGGAGCCACAAAAGTATCGATCTACCACAGTCAGATCCCATTAATGAAATCAGGAGGATGAAAAAATAATTCCAACAAGCACAAAACAGAGGGAAATATTTAAGGCAACCAGAGTGAAGAAATGGTTATACATCAAAAGGACACTCACTCATTCAACCCCTAACTATTCAGGACACCCCTACGTGCCCAGGAAGTCTAAATGTAATACATGTTTTCAGTCACCAAGAAAGTTGCAATCTAGTAAGGAAAACTAAAATCCATTAGGTGGTTTGAGAACAATTAAATACTTACAGAGTGGGCCCTGAATACTGATGTTAGGGTGGCAAGGAGGAAGCCACAGTGGGGCAGCAGCAGGGTTTAGGATACTGCTTAGAAAGAAAGGAAAAAAGAACGGGGCAAACACAGACCCCCAAACATATATTTGTACATATGTGGTAAGAATCACTAAGCCAGGGAAAACTACTGCAGGGAAGTGAAACGTTCTGCATGAGGGCAGAATCGTAGGGCCTTCAAAGTCAGCGGGAAGGATTTTGGCTTGATAGATAGGCAACAGGGCATCATTTAAGTTTATGGGCAAATCAGCAATTAAAGTAATGGCAGCTTATAGGAATAAACCTTGGGGTGATGCAAAGGAGGGACTATGCTGGCAGGATGGCAAGAAGGGAAGAGGAATTGGCTCTGGGGTTGTTATGGTGTTAGGAAGGAAGACAGCAGGAAGCAGCCCTCCTCAGAAATGGAGGGGGAGCAACAGCAAAAAACATTTGGGGCAAAATAGCAGCCCCGGTGAGAAGGAAGGGCTGAAACACTGGGAATAGTTTAAAATAGCTAACCCCAAGAAACACAAAGCCCAAGGCATCACTAATAGCAACTGGTTAATTAAGGAAAGGAATCTTTTGGTAGTGGTAGAGGTATCCAGCACAGTTGTGAGTACTGGTGGAAGCCAGAAGCATGGCCTGTCTGCAGTGGAGTTACTGTCAGATGGCGGGTGGCCCGCATGCAGATGCAGTCCATAGATGAGAGAGCTCAGCACCAGGTGTGAACTACGTGGAGGGGCTGAGCGCATTAGGAACACATCAGAGACTTCTGGATACCCAAAGTTTGGAGATGGACAAAGAAGTCAGAAATACCAAACTAGACTGGCTCTTTGAGAGGAGAGAATTGGAGGAAATGAAAATACAAGCTCAAAGAGGCCAACCAAGGGACGGAAGAATTTCAAAAGGAATGTGGCTTGATGTAAATGGCCTCCAAGAGTCAAGCAAGTTAAGTATACCAGGGTCTCCCTAGGGGGTGTCAGTGGCCTCTGTTAGGAGTTGCAAAGGAATGAGGAGAGGGACTAGAATGCATGGAAGGATGAGTAGGAAGCAACAGTGGTGGACACAAGCCACAGGGCCAATGAATTAGTTATTGGAAGGAGAAAGAACTAAATGGTAGGGGCAATGAAAAATGCATAGGGCAGAGTGTGTGCCAAGCTCTATTCTGAGTGATAGAAATTTTGCCTAAGAACTGATACCACTACTGTCTTCATGTCACAGGGGAGAAAACAGAGGCACACAGAGGTGAAAATTTGCCTTAGGTTACATATTGAGAAAGCAAAAGAGCTGGGATTTGAACCCAAGAAACTCCCGCTCCAAGCGTATGGGGCACTTAGTTGCTTTACAGAACTCCCTCTTCTCAAAGGAGGCAAAATTTGGTCAGACTAACAGTTTATACTTCATGAGGCTTAGGAACTTAGGTAGGTAGCATCTAAAGAACAAAATAGATTACAAACTGGCCCCATGGTCAAGCCTCTGGTCATAACTACTTGACAGGCAGAGGCTGGAGGGCCGCCGATTGGCCATTCCTGTCTCAAAAAGGGCTGAGGGTATAGCTCAATTGTACAATACTTGCCCAGCATGTGTGAAGCTCTGGATTCAAGCCTCACTACTGCAAAAAAACCAAAACAAACAAACAAAAAAAAAAAACAAAGAGCTCCAAATGCTACCAATAAAGACTCCTGGGGCAGAGAGAGAGGGTGACTCAGAACAGGGAATGGGTGGGCTTTGAGCAGAGGCCTGCCTGCTGTGACATCAGAGGGGATGGGACCTCAGACTGACCCATTACCTCATGTGATCAGGGTCCCCTCAGACCCCCTCAGGGTGGGGATGGCCGCTCACCTGTAAGGCTTCGTGGAGGTTGCCATTGTAGTCTATGATCTCTGTAGCTCCTGGATCGCCTTTTTGCCCTGGTGGACCCTACAATAGAAGCAAATGAGGGGAAACTCACAGGAGTTAGACTAAGACACCAGAGCCTGTGGCAGAAACAGGAGCAGTGTCCAGCTCTCTCTGACTTTTTCTTCCTTCCCAAGCTGCACTTCCAAACAGATAACCAAAGTCAAAATTTACCCCTTTTTGGGAAAAGGGAAATCATTTCTTACTTCTGCTTATGGTAAGTTAAATACAAAAAATAGGATTTTTAAAAGCATATAAGGCTTAACCTCTGAAACTATTTTCTGGAAATTGCAAAATATAGATTGGTTTGATACATGTTACAAAATTCTGTTGGGCTTGTCTGTGTTCTTAATGCAATGGCAAATGCCTCTTTCCTTATCTAGATCTTATGAACTGCTTCCATGTTAAGATAGAGCAAGTTTCCATAGGGAATGGATGGCTTTCTCAGTGGGAACAGAATCCCATAAGATGAAAGTGAATAGGAAACAAAAAGAGAATGTATGACATATTACGTAGACTTCCATAGACAACATGTATTCTAGACTTGAGCGCTATTCATTATATCTGCTCTATAACTTACATTAGTCATGTCTTAATTCCCTGCCTTGTTTTTAAAGGCTTTAAACATATGGGAAATTGCTCTCTTTATACTGTAATTGTTTTAAGCGAAAAATGGGAAATTCTATTGGGTGAATGAATGGCTGTTCTTTTGCTGTTGCTCATTTAGCAGAAAGTGGAGATGATTTTTTTTTAAGATTATTTTATTTAACCCTTCCTGATAAAGCTTATTTTATGTGTTAGACTCCCACAGACACTATTCCTGGAGACTAAAGGGGAAGAAAGGAATAAGGAGAATAAGCAAAGGAATAATTTCATGCAGTGTTCCAATGCATTCTTACCCCAGGCATCTCTCAAAAAGTTACATAAACACTACTTCAGATCTGGGTTTGTAGGGGCTGAGAGTTTAGACAAAAGGTACACTCACCCTGGGTCCCAGAACTCCAGCCTCCCCTTTGTCTCCACGATCACCCTTTCCCAAGGGAAAACAAGAAAAAAGAAAATATTTCAATTAGTACTAGGGCCAATGGTCTAGAAATCTCTCAAGCATAAGGACATAGTTATAACACATAGCAGCACTTTTAGGACGAACTTTTGAAGCAGAAAAACACTACCACCACCATGGCACAGGCTTTTTAAAGATGTAGCTTGCAAGGAATTACTGTTTCCTCTTCAGACAAGAAGCTATTACTGTCTACCTGTGACTCTCACTGGGTGGGGTTTGCAAAAGCAAAGCCAGTGATTTTGTTTCCAAGGTATCCAAAGTAAACTTCCACCCTTCATACTATACTATGGCTTTATATGTGAAGAGATTTAGGACAAAAGGGAAAAGAGCCAGGCAGCTGTGTTTGTCTCAGGAAGAAGAGTCTAGATAACTGGAATGGAGAAGAGGGAGAGTTCATGCTTGGCAAAACGGACAGGGGCACAGGCTCTGTCTCCTGGCAATGGTTAGAGCTGGGAACAGTGGAGCTGGAGGTTCAGGACTGTGGCATTCTGTGCTAAGGGGGAAAGTGCCCCTCTGGACCCCTCAGGGCTAAGCTCGGGGCAGGGCAGCTTGCTCTCTTTTTCAGAGCGAGATGAAAAAATGTTTGAAGTTTTATTCATGATGTCATATACTAGGAATAATCTTTACAGACACCAGAACAGCCAAAGCTGTCAAAATTCTCATGTCTCCACTGACAGCTTGGAGAAAAGATTTAAACTTGCATACAGTTAGTTGTTCTTTAAAACATCTTAAATGTACACACACCTTTTCATAAATGGAATTCAAAGCATTTTCTTTTCAGACTCTGTAGTTCTATAAAATGGATAGGGATCAAGAAAGATAAACAGGATTCCAATTTCCTAGCCACAGTATGCTAATAGCAAAGACTATAATAATTAAATTTGCTGCTGAGAATTAATTAGCTTTGATCTCTATTTTCTTCATTTTATACCCACCTTGATGTTGTTAGCTAGTGCCATTTAAAATAAAACAGAATTATCCTAACAGTATGTAAGTCCCTGCAGATAGGATAAAGTGACTAATTACATTGGCCAAATTTTACTGCAAGAAAGGGAGCTATCTGAAAAAGTGTTGTTTGAATGTGTATCACAAAGATAGGCAGGAAAATGAAAAGTAAGATTATACAATATGTAATTTAAATTAGTTAATTTTTTTCCCAAATAAGCTATTTTCATGAAACAGGAAATATAACCTCTCTTAAAGAACAGTCTGAAATATAAGAACACATAGAATCCCACAAAGAAAACTAAATGTTTTGTGATATTGTCACAGGAAAAATTTACTACAGTCCCTGTGTGGAAGAGCTTAATCTAAAATAAGGTCCACTACAGAAAAGGCAAAAAAAAAAGCACAGGTGTGGAAGGCCCCTGTCCCAGCCAGGGGTTACCAAGTTACTGACCTTTGACCCTTTTGGGCCTCTAGTTCCTGGTTCACCTTGTTTCCCCTATTAGAGGAGGACAGGAAGATGACAAAGAGAAAATGTCAGAGGAAGCAGGAAGAAGAAATGAGCAGAACAATGGCTTAATGTGGAAACGCCTTAACGGCCTCGAGCTGTCTGTGATGGTCGTAGGCTGACACATCTTCCCAAGGCTTCAGCCCATGCCCTGCCCTCCCCACCCACCCGCATGCCCTGAGTATTCTGAAGCCCCCACCTGTGGGTGGGGGAGTTCTGCGAATGATCCTTACTAATTCCAATGGTCCCTGTCTTCATGGATTGTGTTAGCATCACAGACTAAATCCTTTCCCAGGTTTTAAGGAGAGGTTATTAAAATAAAGTGTGACTGGATTAGTTTGCAGGAAGTGCAGATGAGTAAAGATTAAACAAATAAATATTTAGCTCTATTATTTTCAAGGTGTAATATACCATCAGGTTATCACAGAAACCAACAGAGCGCTCACACATTTTTCTTTTTGGTGTTTAGTACACAGCCAGCGATAAGGTGTGAATGTGACAGTGCCCCCCTTTTACACTTGGATGTGTTATTAAATGTGTTCATCGATCAGAGCAGAAGGCACAGGGTTAAAAGTTGAATTGTAAACACCCCTTCTCTTTTTTGAGACAGGGTCTTCCTGTCTCAGGCTGGCCTTGAACTTGCAGCAGTCCTCCTGCCTCTGCCTCTTGAGTGCTGGGATCACCGGAGTGTGCTACAACACCCAGCTATACAATCCATTTTGAACTGGACTGGTGAGTGTGCAGGTCAGTAAGTTATTGGTAACTTGAGTTGTTGAGGAATTAGCTTCATGTTCTAATGTAAAGCAAGTGACATGTATACCCAAAGCAAAGGATGTGGTCTTCCACATGAGAATACTGACCTTCGGACCAGGGGCTCCGGGCTCCCCTCGCTCACCTCTTCCTGGGGGTCCTGCCTCCCCACGTTCACCCTGTCATGGAGTACAGAACATGTTAGAGGCAACCCTACAGGCCCTGTAGATAACATAGGAGTTGCATAAGATCAACTCAAGCAGAAAGTCACCATTACTCCGTGCTCTGCCCTATATTCATCCCTTAACATGGATAATCTCAGGATTAATCAAAATATTCTGTGATGGTCAGTTCTGGTGTCACCCTCACTGGATTGGGGGGGGGGTTGGAAAGGATTATTTCTGGGTGTGTCTTTGAAGGTATCTTCAGAGGAGACTGCTGGCTGAGTGAGGAAGATGAATTCTCAATGGGGAGGCTGTCGCCCCTTTGGCTGGATACTGGATGGAGGAGAGGGCCAGCAGATTCTCTCTTGCTTTTGACATCAAAACTCCAGGTTCCTTAACCTTCAGATTAACCTTAGGCTTTGACCTTATTCTAAGCATTCACCGTCAACTCCTCCCATTCTGGAGCCGGGGACTTGAACTGAGCAACACTATTGCTCTTTCCAGCCCGGACTTCTCATCCTGCATAATCACAGGAGCCAATTCCCCTGAAACCTTTCCTTCCATCCGGCTGTCCACCCATCCATGCATCCACACTTCCCGCTCTCCCTCCTATCTGCCCATCCCTCCATCCCTCTGTCTCTCTATTCCTCCTTCTCGTTGTTTCTGTCTGGAAAACTCTGACTAATACACAATTGCACGAGGTTTGCAGTGTCATCCCATTTTACGAGTAAGGAAATGGTTTGGCTACACCTGTCTGACAGCTACCCTGGTAAACAGAAGGACTTTAAAGGGAACAAGGAGAACCCTCATTCTCTCTCAAGACAGGAATAGATATCTGTTCTCTGCAAGCACTTTTTAAGTATGCCAGCAAGAAGTCTGGTAAAGTGGTTAAATACCAGGCTCTGTAATCTGACACTCTGGAGTTTATTATTGGCTCTACAAGTTTATCAGGTCTGCATTTTGAGGTAAATTGGTTAAGTTCTGCAAGCTTCAGCTTACTTAGTGAAATAGAAAAATATACTAATTTCATAACCTGTGCACAGTGTTCAAGGTGGTGTCTGACATGCAGGTACACAGCTTTTAGTAGGTGCACTGCTCTGCGAAGCTAAAACATGGCTACTATCCCCAAGGAGCCAGTGACCCAGCTAGATGGGCGACAGCCATGCAATGGAACAGTAACACTGGGCCCCGTGGGGTAGAAGAGGAAGCCCCCCTGGGTCTGAATGTGGGAAACAGGCTGGCGGGGAGGGGTGGGTTGAGCCCCGAAGGAGAGGAAAGGTTGACTTTATTACCCTTGCTGATGGCAGGAACTGTATAGAAGAGCTTCTCAGTACAAAAATGTGGTATTATCCGTGTTCTACAGATGAGGAAGCTGAAGCACAAAGAGCTTAAGTAGCTTGCCAAAAGCCACAAAGCTTTTAAAATGGGAGAGCTGAAATTTAAAACTAGTTGCATACAAGTTTTCATATTGAAGTATTTTGTGCATCTCTGATTGGTTTTAAAGGATAAATTTCTAGTTGAGGAACTGATGGATCAAGTGGTGTGAACATTTAAAGATCTTTCCAAATAGCCCCCCAAGAGGATGGTGCTATGTTTTACTCCTTAAGCTCAGAATGGAGAATGTTTTGCCTTCCACATAAAGAACTTCAGTAATCAGATAGATGTGGAGCCCTATTGTGGACGGTGCAATTGTGGGGGACAGGGCTCCTATCTTTGCTGGACCCAAGGAGGGAAGGAGAAAGAAGAGGGTGGATCCTGGCTGGGCAACATGGGGCTCTGAGTTCCAAGGTCATTCTCTGTGGTTCCATGAGTGGACGTGTGAGGTACAGGACACATTGTGGTCACTGATGGAAGGACAGGGTACAGAGAGATTCAGGAGATTTCTCAGTGGCCCCAAGAGTGTGAGGACAGAGTCCTGGGTGGCAGGATCCAGGACACAGCAGGTGGACAGATGGCTCAGCAGCTGAGGCCCATCTTCTTCTTCCTCCTCTTCCTCCCCCTCCTCTTTTTTTCTTCTTGGCCCCTACTGAGTCCAAGAAACATCTCTTGCTATAAATGACTTTTATCTTAAAAATGTCTAGTATTTCGTGTTTTTTTTTTTTTAATTTTACTGTCAGAATCACAGAGTAATTCCCAAATAAATCAATACACACTTAGTTTAGGGAAAAATGAACTTCTTAAAAAAATACCATATCTGCAAAAGTTACAATTTTTGTTATATAGGTTTTGCTTTATCTCGGTCTTAACTATCCAGCAGAAAAGTATAAAAACAAAGTATATAAAATAAGGTCATAATAATATGCTGAGCTGTAAACTTCTTCAGATAACCCACTATTACTGTGGACTGCTGGACTGTGTTGGATTCTTTCACTGAATTCAAACACCTATAATAATTGAATGACAATAGAATACCCACCTCTGACAGGACTAAACCAAAAAAGGGGATTCAAAGGAAGAACCATTCTGTGTTTGTATAAACAGTACAGTTAGGAGAAATATGTAGTACTTTTCCTTAATTCTATGAGAAGAAAGATTTGCACTAATAGTGTTTGGACAGGATATCCTATCTGCTTCTTGTACTATGGATAACCACTAGGAAGATAACAATGTAAAAAGTATTAATTATTGAAATTGTCCTATAATTCAGCTTTAAAAAAAGATAGGTAGATAGATACATTCTCTTAATTCATTGATTAGAGGCACCTGCTCTACTAGTATTTGTAGATAGAGTATCATGTATGCACCTGCACAACAAAAAGCCACTATGAAAACAATGTGCAATGTATTAGTGGTTGAATCTGTTCTATTAATTTGATTTGAAACTGTCTCATTGCTATTTGTTCTTTATTAAAATAAAATAAAATAAAAAATAAAAAATTCAAAAAAGAAGCACAAGCCTAGATACGCAGATATATCTTTTAAACAACAGAGAAAGGATAATTGAGCTGTGAGTTGATTGCATTAGCAAGCCTAAGACCAATTAAAGTTAGGGATACATTAGAAGGTAGCACAATGAATGAAAAAAATCTGCTTAGAAGTAGTAGAAGAAAACTTTCAAAAATGGGTTAAAGACCTCAACACACAGAAGTGGAGCATATAGAACTTCCCCCATGTGATAGTATAGTCAAAATCCCAGAAGTCCAATACAAAGACAGAATCTTAAAGGCTGTCAAACAGAGTGAAGACAACCTTCAGGAGGGGAAAAATTCTCACCTATTCCTCAGGCAGAAGACTAATATCTTGAATATATAAAGAACTAAAAAAAAGTAGCCCACTTAAGTACACATGGTCTATAAAAACAAGAAGAAATGCTCAACATCGTTGGTCATTAGAGATTTGGAAATTAAAACAATACTTAGATTTCATCTTACTCCAGACAGAATGGCTATCACCAAGAACTGAAAGATAACCAATGCTGTTGAGGCTGAGGGAAGAAAGACATCCTTCCAAACTGTTGGGGGGCATGTGAACTGGTACAACCACTATGGAAATGATTATGGAGATTCCACAAAAACTCAAAACTAGAAATTCTACTTGAGCAAGCTATTTCTTTTTTAGGTTTCTTTCCCCAAAGAGGTAAAGGGATCATGTTACAGTAGTACATGCATACCTGTCTTTATGGCATACAGCTCACAATAGCTAAATCTTGGAGGTGGAATGTCTGTCCACAACAGATGAGTGGATAAAGAAAATGTGGTGGCCGAGGAAATGGCTCAGTGCAATAAGCACTGCCCTGGCAAGCGCAAAGGCCTGAGTTCAATCCTGGGCTCCACCAAAAAACAAACAAACAAATACACAAAAACAAAGCAGAACTGAGATTTAAAATTCAAGTAAAATTTAAAAATTTTTAGGTTTTCTGAAGATTTTCTACAAAACTATATACAAAAAGATACATAAACATGTTTACTGTTAATATCCTCTTGATTAGTTATGTGATTTTTTTTTTTTTTTTTTTTTTTTTTTTTTTTTTTTTTTTTTTTTTTTTTTTTTTTTTTTTTTTTTTTTTTTTTTTTTTGCTTTCTATAATGAATGTATTTGGCTCAGGAAAAAAAAAAAAAAACCGTGTCTGTAGCTTATCACAGGAATGGAGTCTGCAGGTCTGTGCATAGAATTGCTCTTTCCTTTTCCCTGCCACAGTCTGTTGTTCCTGCATATGTTTGTTTGCTTCTCCTTCTCCTTCCCCCACTCTTCTACCACGTAATCCAGAAGGCAGGCTGATTTTGTTGCCTTACTTCCCATTCTCAAATGTAGAAAAACAACTAGCAAAACATTTGTGTGTGTGTGTGTGTGTGTGTAACAAATAAACAGTATTGCACCAAGTATTCTAAAATGCACTGACCAAAAACACTTTCTTTGGACAGATACAGGTCCCCGACAGGCACTAATGTAGGCGCCTGTGACAGAACAGTACAAACAACAGGTTTTCCATGTTGCGGGACATCTTTCTTCATTATGCTCACTCTTCCCTAGGTTGTCACAAAAAAGTTCAGTCTTAGTGTATTTTTTTTAAAATCTGAAGTACAAATCCAGACTGTCCAGGCAACTGAAAGGCCATAATGTTCAGGTGAAAGAGAATTTTTAATACTCATGACCTTTCTCTTATGACACTGAACAGGATGAGGTAATTCAGCTGACAAGAACCTCAAGGAACTGCTAAGAAAATGAATTTCCTATCAATATCCCTGCCAGTGGGAACACCACACAGGTCCCCAATGTGCCCTCTCACCGGAGGCTGAGGGAGGTATCTGGTCTTCGCAGCAGTGTTGCCCCAGTCATTGCAGAGATTCATGTTGACTGTGTAGTTCTGCACCTGCATCTTTCTTCCTGAAACTGTTGAGCAGTTTAATTTACTAAAGAGAAGATGCTTACAAATGAACTCCTCTTTCTCCTGCCTGGGTTTCTTTGGTTTTTCCTTATATCACAGACAAAATGCCACTGACCCATACAGGTGGCTTTCACTGCTCCTGTATGTCGCAATCTTCCACACAGCTGGAGCCACAGAGAACCCACCGTTCTCATAGCAACAGAGAATGTTTACTATTCTTTTTCTTTCTCTTCTTATTCCCACAAAGTATTTCTTGTGTGAGTCTCTTCAGGCTAAAACAGGCATCCTTCATCTTTTGTTTATAAGCCTGACAGTTCATGTGCAAAAAGAAAGGTCTTAAGAAAACAACAGTTTTGCATAATCCCACTCTGTTAGCCCTCCCTTGGGCCATGCATAGTTTCCATTTACTAAGATTATAGTTATTTTCCTTTGACCAGTGGAAATCAGGACCATCCCATCAAAACAGACCCTGAACATATTTCTCCAACTCTTGGAAATCATCCCTGGCTTGTTTCTGGTGAATGCAGTACACATTGAGGCAAAGAATGCTATGGAATAAAAATAAGAGTGCAGTTTGACGTAATTTTATCTCTTCTTTGATTCATAGGCCTGTCGTGAGACAGTTGCACCATCCAGGCTGCACCTTTTTATGTCTTCCTGGGTAGATAAAAGAGAACTCTGGCCTGACGTCTGTTTTCACATGGCAGCGTGCGGTGGTGCTTTTTGGGTCCTCTCTGGGGCTGCCAAGTAGAAGATCAGATGAGATGGTTTTCATTACAAAATATGTCTGCGGACGTCATTCAGGGTGGGTCCTTTTGGAGAGAAGCACTCGGGAATCTATGTGACATCTGCACTTGCCTTTGAAGTGGAAGAAGTGACCAGGATCGTGATGGTGTTGGATTTATGAGCCTAGACTGAAGGGGGTGATGAGGTGCAGGAGTTAATGAGCTCCGTCTTTCCTAACTCCTCTCCCCATCCATGGGGCCAGAAGGCTAACAGTGCTGGAATAGTCCAGCAGGAACCAGAGAACAACTGGACGAGCTAATGCATCCCATCGCCCTGATGCCCTGGCTAAGGTTTCCTGGAATTCCCTTGTGTCCATTTCACATGTTCTTTTTAGAGGGTTGCTAATGGGTAGGCTACTTCTCTGCAAGGCAGAAATACCAGGTCACCACAACAAGTAGCATCACCCCACATTTCAACATACAGGACAAACATTTCAGAAAGGCAGGCAGGAGAAAGAATTGTACTTACTTTTGTTCCTGGTAAACCTGGTAGGCCTGGCTCCCCTTGAGGACCAATAAAACCTGGTTCTCCCTTTAGAAAGATGGGCAAACAAGGTCTTTAATTGGTGGACACAAAGTAGACAAAGCCAAACTCATCTTCCTGTATTGGGATTTTATTTTCTTGATTATACACAGTGTTCTCCCCCATCAAATGAAGATATTTACTATAAAATTAATGAGAATTTGGTTTAATCAAGTGAAAACTCTTTGAGTAACATGAAAGTATATGGTGAGGGCACAAGATAAATCTCTGCATAGCTTTTTCTCTTTGTTATTGCCGAGTATTTCTTACCACTGACCAGATGCAGCCTAGCTGTGTAGGAGTGCAGTGGGGTAGCAGCCTCAAAGGCAGGCCTCAGGGACCTGGTGCTATCCTGTTCCCTTGAGTAGGGACCAGATTTACTGACGCATGTCTGGTGAACAGGATATGGCAGAAGTGATGGACTGTGACTTCCGAGTCCAAGATGCGTGAAGACTAGGGTTTCCTTCTGGGATTCCTGTTCTTTCCCAGTTGGACGTCTGCCTTGGGGGAGCCAGCTGCATGTCGTGAGCAGCCTTATGGTGTAGCCCACACTGCAGGGACACTATAAACAGGACCCTGGACACCCTGCCCATCCTCCTTGTCTTCTGGTGGGAACAACCGCTGACTGACATGTCATTCCACCCCATTAGGGTCTCAGGGCCTCAGGTACCTGGCTGTGCTGTGCTTACACTTTCATTCCTCAGAAATGGTGAGATAAATATTGTTAGTTGATTTTAGCCACTAAGTTTTGGGTAAGATGGTAGGCAGCAGTAGGCAACTGGTTTAATGGCTATGGCCATGGAAGGGAGTCCAGAATGTTCAGCATGAAAGGAAATGATCTGTCCTTGTCAGACTCTAAACCTTATTGCTACTACCTTATCTCCACTAGCTGCAGTATTATAATAAAAAAGTATATTTGCTCTCAGTTCTCGATTATTGGCACAGATCTTCTCAAATCCTTGTACTTTAGTGAGTGATAGGAGTGGTCAAATGCATCCTTTGTGCCCCCTAAGCTTATGCAGCTGAGGTGACTCCTGCTAAGGACCTGGGTAATTGTAGGATGGGAAATGGGGCCTAGAAGTCCAACCCTTGGCTGAGGAGAAGGTTGGAACTTTCTACTCTGCTTCACCCTGTCCTGTAGGGGAGGTCACCAATGGTCAGTGATTGCATGAATCTTGCCTATGCAATAGTGCCTCATCAAACCAATGTGAACAGGGACACAAGAACTCCCAATTTGGTGAATTTATATGTTCCCAGAGAAACATGGATCACTCCAAGTCCATGGCGACAGGGGTCCTTGGGCTGGGCATTCTACTAAACCTTGCCCTAAGTACTTATGTATTTGGCTCTTTATTTATTTTTATCCTTTATAATAAACTAATGGTACCCATGGTATTGTTGTCAAGTCAGACAAAAGTGCAGGCATCCTGGGAATTCAGTATCTGCGATTGGCAACTGAAATGAGGTCAGTCTCATATGACTGAGCTGTAAGTGTGCAGAGTCTGATACTAATTGGAATAGTGTCAGGACAGGATTGAGTTGTAGGGAGGAGTCAGAATCAGAGAGTTGCAGAATTGGTTTTGGAAAAGATGCTGCATACTTGGGGGACACAAACCCGCCCTGCAAGTGTTCCCAATACCTTGAATCTCCACAAAGTTTTATTTTCTTTTAACTACTTAACCTCAAATATAATGGTCTAATTACTTAAAAATCTAATAAGTTTAAAGCAGAATCCATGGTGTCTACATTTCTTGTCTTTCTCGTGTTTAGATTATTTCTGGAGCTGTTGTTAATATTATTCAGTACATCGGATTTTTTTCTAAGGCAGCCGTAGTTCAACTGTTGTTTTATGGTAGTTGAACAGGAAGATACAGAGGATGTTTTATGTGACATGTTAACGTGTCAGCAACTGTTTTCAGACAAGCATACTTTTAAAAGATGCTGTAGAAAATATTGGTAATGGGTGGAGAACAAAAGATGTCATCGCCACAACACATGTTGTGTTGATAAACAGCTCAGGTGATTTATCTTTGAATTGGGTGCACATGGTCCTAATGTAAGGGAAGAAGTGGGGCAGGGACTGATACTTTAGGTTATTGTTGGAAACATCCTACAACTGTCTGTCCTACCATCCCCAAAGCCTAACTCCTAATGCAAAAGCAAAGCTGCAGACAAGTTTTGGGCAGATCTCTTAATACAAACCTCAAATCTATTTGGAGAAAGCAATTGTACTTCTAGTAAAACACACACATACACACACAAACACGCATTTAGCCTACTTCAAAAACAAAATATAGAAGGATCAAAAGTTATAAATAAAATGTTTAACAAAATGATGTGTACAAATAAATAGCCCCTCTCTATACTCAAAAAACATGATGTATTGCATCCACATTAAAGTTATTAATAATGATGGTCAGGAACTTTACTGAAAGTTAGTAGTCTGAAAGTTTATGGGTAACCAGGAACTCTTACACATCCTTAGATAAAAATAAAATGATGCACAGCTAGTTCAGTAGAAGCACTGTTAAAGCATACTAGCAAAAGAAGAAAAGAGCAAGTGCTACAGAAAACGCATTGGTTTTTTAGGTTAGCACTCAGTTTACAGAAAGGTGAAACATGCCATTGCATAATTCACGTTTTACCCCTTCCTGGCCAGACAAAAGTTTATCTTCCTTTTATGTATAATAGAAAATATGTGAAATTTCCCTTATAGAAAATGTACAGTGGTCCACAGAATGCATTGGACATTCTCACCAACACTAGCACTATTGATACTTGCTCATTGTAGAGGCTTTGAGTGTGACTAGTTTTACCTTCCATTCCAAGAAAGCATCTATCAAATGTGTATGCTCTACCTGTTGCATGTTTGATTTTGATTTGTCAAAGGAAACAGTCGTCTACTCACAGTTTCACATTTATCTGCTTTGATATCTCTCAGTCACGGTGGAAACATGATCAGTGCCCTCTCTGTGCCTTGGCGGGGTGTGAGGGGATGACCATGAGCTTCAGGATCAGCTGAGGATGGCAATGCAGCACCCGCAGTCTTATGCTGCTCGCGCTGTTATACCAGCAGTTCACAAAGTGTGCTCCATGGAACTCTGAGGGTCCCGGAGCCTTTTGAGGGAGCCCTTAGGCTCAAATTATTTTCATAATAATGAAAAGACATTATTTATGTTTCTACTTTCATAGCCCTCTTGAGTACACAGAATTATGACAGCTTATGTTGTGGGTTCAGAGTCCACCCCTGCACCTTTCCTTCAGGAACTCCCACTTGGAGAGTTTGGATTAGAATCAAAGAATATCAACACCATGTCTATATAACCTCCTGAAATAACTGCCCCGGGTTCCCATTGCTTATCTGTAGGAGGTGAGCATTTCTTCAACTGTTTCAACCAAAGCAACAAAGTTGAAGCAGATTGAATGTAGACAGAAAAGAGAATCCAGTATTCTTCTTGTGAAAAAAAATTTGGTCTTGCCTTGGAGAATGCAGCTATATTTCATAATACATGTTATTTAATGTTACAATGTTTCTCAGCTTTGACTCCTAGTAGAGCAACCTCTGTATCTATAACCTACATAAGCAAAAGATCTATCAGAATTCTGAAAAATGGAAAGGGGTTCTGAGAATCAGTGTTTTCAAAGTGCTAGTTCAAAAGTACAGAATTGAGGCGAGAGGGCTGGCTGCATGCTAGGGTCCCAAGGTGGCACATGGTGGAAGATTCTGGGTTGCCCAAGGGGTGCTTGGTCAAGACTTTTTTTAAAAAAAAATTTGCTACTAGGAATTTAACTCAGGACCTTGCGCTTGCTAGGCAGGCACTGTGCCAAATGAGCTATACCCCTAGTCCGCAGACTTACTATCAGATAGCACAGGCAAAGCATTTACCATTCACCCTAGACTTAAATGCACAGTAAATACTTATTAGTTTTTTCCTTGTCTTACAGGCTTAAATATATTAACTGTCATTACTTTATCACTGGTAGCAGGGGCATTATGAGATTAGCATTGTAATGGGTAACATACAAGAGGACTTCTTGGCATCACTGAAAACCCTAAGTTTTCTCATATGAGTATGTTATCTTTTTATGAGACAATATCCATCTACTAGGGCATTTAATACTGAAAAACTAAAAGAGATATAAAACACATCAGAACTGGGCCAGAGAGATAGCTTGGCAGTGTAGGCACCTGCCTGGCAAGCACAAGGACCTGGGTTTGATCCATGGTACTGCATGCTGGGCCAGCCAGCCACTGAAACTGGACATGATGGGCACCTGGGCACCAAACCGGGCACACATGTAATCCCAGTGCTAGGGAGACTTGAGACAGGAGGATCACTATGAGTGTGAGGTACATAGCAAGTCCTTGTACTTCATAAATAAAAATAAACCAAACAACACATCACAACTATGTGAGAAAATAAGAACTTTGCCAAGAGCAAGCATTCTTCCTTCGCATGGAAGCGGAAGGACAGGAGGGCCATTCCCACTCAATGTCCGTATGCAAGTGTAATCCTTCACAAAAGTCTCGCCTCTAAGGGCTGATGGACAGTTTAAAGGTTCCAAAATGTCTTAAAATATCTAAGGGAAATGCAGAAGCAACATAAAAATCATATAAAATACTTGCTCATAATATGAAAAATAAATAGTAATTCTATTATACAAAGATAATCAAAAATCCAGTGAACTTCAAATGTAAAAATGTGTTGCAATAAATGGCACACTGCAATTAATCTCCCTCAAAATATCCCCTCCAGGCCCTGCTTCAAATATATTTATTTTACTATCTTTGCCACTTTCTGAGGCAGCTCTCAAGTTCTCCTTCCTGAGTGTGTTTATGAGATGGGATCAGCACCATGTGTTTATGAGATGTGGATCAGCACCTGAGCTGCTGCTCAGGGCCATCCCACAAGAAGACAGGGTTCTTAAAGCCCTTGTGCTGTGTTCTCATCTGCCTTTCACCAGCTTTAGTCCTCTGTGCATTTTGGCTGCTTCTAAAGTCATGAAGAGGAAACATGGGAATCAATTCAGGACCTCAAGGTAGATACTCAGGAAAGATTTGCATAGCTGCTCCAGAAAGTGGCAAGAGCCATGAGAAAGTGCATTGGAACTGAGAGGGAGGACTCGGGGGGAATCAATGGCAATGTGTTTCACTGAAAGCAATATTTAAAAAATATCTAAGCATTCCTGATGTTTTTGACCAGACCTCTTAATTCCAATTGCTATAACCATGGAGAAGGAAGAGATGGTCAGGGGAGGTGAGGGTGAGCAACTGACATAGCCAGAGATGAAACACTATTGAGAAATCATCTTTAGAACAGATTGAAATGTGCAGGAATGAGATCACATAAATTTACAGGACAACAAATGAGAATTCTATTGGCCTACATAATACTTTGTCATCTGCTCTACATATTTAATCACATTAATCAATGAGGAATTGAAGACTGATAAACTGAAAATGGTTTGCTCATCTTGACCTGAGTACGCCAAGTAGGGAGAACTACCACAGAGATCAGAGTTCTGCTGGAATTAACTCTGACATTACTTTTAATCAAGGAAAAAATAGATTGAGTTATTTTTTCTCATTTCTTATTTACTAGCTAGTTACTTGAATTAGAAAATCCCAAGTACAACTTAAGTGAGGCATTTCAGGAAAAACATTGGAATATAGAGCAGGGATCCTTTGAAAAGGGAAGCGGCGAGCTGCCTTCATCAGGGAAATGTGGATTTAAATAGCACATGGTAAGAAATATAGCTCCTCCATTAAACTGAAACAGTAGAACATGACATGGTCTAAACTTATTAATTCTTTAAGTTAATGATCTCTTAGTGCTTTGTTAAAAATAATAGAAATTCTCAAGAAAAATGGGGGAAGATAGATTTTAAACATCTGACTTGTCAAATGTATTAACTAGTGACAATGACTCGCATTAGAATAAGTAGGCTACCAATGTTTTCAGAGCCACTGTAATCTGTTTTTCTCTCATTTTATGTACATCGTGGGTCTGTTTCTCCATCTCTTGATCCCCTGTTTGATAGCACTACACAGTTTTGCTTTTTTTATTCAGTGAAACCATGTTGAGGACAGTCCGCCAGGATTGTGTGGGGTGAGGCTCGCTAGGCTGAGGCAACCCCATTGGCTGGGCAAGGTGAGGTCTGAGCCAAGTCAGAGAGAGAAGCAGCAAGAAGAGGAAGGGAAAGGGGAAGGAGGAAGTGGACTGGGAGAGGGAAGGCGAGAGGACCGTTTCATCCTAACCTTTCCTTGTCCTCACCCTATGAACCTAACCTAATCATTAAACTCAGATTCAATGTTTTCTCTTTTTGTTATTAAATTTTCACGGGTCCTAGAAACATTGGACTAGATTTACTCTTGGGACAAAAAGAAAAGTGTGAACAATATATCATCTGACTCTTAAAATAAGCACAGAAGTATGATTTAACCAAAGCCTGGGGATAAAAATGCATGCCGTACTGTTCACCAGAATCCCTAACACAATCCCAAATTTGAGTCATTAGGACATAATGGATAGCTCACCCTGCTCTGCTGTCCAAACCACACGCTAGCCATTGACCAAGTGGTTGTCAGAGGCTCAGAAACCCCAGCTCTGCTCGTCTTTTTGTGACATGGGTCTTCTGCAACCTCAAATGCCAAACTCAAGACTCATTTGGTTTCAGTCTTTAGTCTCATTTTAGACATCAGATCTAACTTCTTCCTAAGTTGTTTTCATGAGTTTTTACCCTTTGGTTAGCCATTATTCATCATCAACAGGTTAGAAAAACAAACCAGGGCCCACTTCTGAGATGATAACCTACTTTTTTTAGAGAAAGGATGATCACTAGAGCAGCTGTAATTTTGGTTACTTATGGGGGATAAGGGAAGGCAAAAGAAATGCTACTGACTCAGGCTGAAGCACAACACAGGCCCTGCAGGCAGCTGCTGGGAGCAGCAGCAAGAAGGAAACACAGCCCCAAATGGGGCTGCTAATCTGACAGCCAAGGCCCATAAAGATCCAGAACCAACTCTACAGAGAAAGGGACTGCAAGTGAAGTCAGAAGTACCTCTCCTGACCAACTGTGGAAGGCCCAAGGGTCCTGCCTCAGTCTTTCTAATCACAGCTGACCATCAGGGCTGCTACAGTCTTGGTTGTGTAGTGCTAAACTCAGCAGATATAAGTCTCAGTTACTAATGTATACTATCATTGAAAAAAATTCTGTTTTGCACCCCTAAAATAGTTCTATTGTTGATTAGGGTGTCAGTGTTAGTAGGGCTTTCCTTTCATAAATTGATGATATGTGCACACAGAAAGGAAGTAAACTATAAGAATTATCCATAGAAAAATGTCCTTACTCATTTTCTATAAGATAAAGGGAAGATACACAAAGAGTTTTAACTGAACCTTCAACTCAGTGTTCTGTTTCTGAAAACTAAATATGGTATTGAAACAGCAGCTTAAACTGCTTATCTTCTGGCCAAGAAAAATAGCAACAATGACAATAGCTAACCGCCACCCTCTCTATTAGCCACAGAAGCAACCAATGCTAGTTTTTTAAGTTAAAGAAGGCAAGGAAACACTAGAAATATGCTCTGTCTGAATTCTGAATTACCAAAGGTCTCAATAAACCTTAGAATTCTGTAATGAAATATTGGTTGCTCTTTGTTTAAACCCACATCTAATAAACAGCAAGAAAGGATTTCAAATGACCTTACTTTGTCTTCCAGATGGTCACTGGGACAGCTGACCTAATGGTCTTTTGTCAGTTTTACCCTAAAAGATACCCTTCAGGAAGGTGAGAGGAGACATGAAGGGCTCAGGCGGGATTACTAGAGGAGGCAAGAAAGGAAAGGACAGCTTTGTCCATACACAGATGGCTTACCAGGGCTTCCTGTATAAGTTTCCAGAATGTGCCATCTGTTAAAACACAAGGATGACCAGAAAGTCCTAACTGATTAGCCTTTGCCCAAAGGAAAATTTCTGTGTTTTTATTTATTACCATTTATTTTACTTTTACAAGTCCTTATCAGTTAAAGGTCTAAAATTTTTTGCACTTGTCTAAGAAAACCTCTAACATAGCAGCTTAAACTAAGTCATCTTTTCTATGATAATCATTACCTGCAAGTAGGCCCAATTGTCATTGCCCAAAAAATAGTATTACAGGACTTGAAAAAAATATGTGCTGCTTTGCCTGGGTGCTTAATGCATCACCAATAATTCTGATTAATGTATCCTGACACTGAAGGCATTAACCATACAATATTCTTCTTGCTTGAAGGCTAATTAGAATTCAAGTCAGTGTGTTACCTGCTTTTGAGGATTATAGCAGCAACATTTGTTGTAATAAGAACCTCTAGGCAACCTATTTTGGTAGTGATGGATTTATAAAATTATTAAGGAGGGAAAAAAGAATGAGAAATTAGTCTCTCCTTAAAACACTTATTTCCCTTAAGGATCAAATCTGAGTATAAATTAAAACATCTTGGTGGCTTTGTTGAAAATGAACTACAATAACAGATTTTTAAATTCAGAAAGCATACACATCTGATTTTTAAAAAGCAGGATTGCCTCATGAAAGACATTCATTATATTTACTGGCAATTTCATGATGCTTGCTAAAAGTCTCTGATTTCTGGCTCTATGAGTTTCCTAATTGGATTCTCAAATTACTCAATTTTTCAGATGGAGTTTATGCAAGCAGGAAATAATTATAAGTAACAATAATCCAGCATTATCTTCTTAACTAGTATTTCTTCTTTTTTACTTTTAAGAATTTATGTCCTATATTACTTTTAAAATTTTTCTTTGAATGTACCTTTTCCTCTGCTACTATAAGATAAAGGGAAGATTTTTTTCTCTGCTGCTTTTAAAATGGGACTTTTTGTTTCTGAGCATGGACCCTCATCTCCAATAGCTCTTTAAGATACCTTTCAGTTAGGTTACTGAACGCTATGTTAATCCTAAAATCACCAAAGCCAATTTCTTAGCCACTTGTAAGGTTGGAGTCTATAGTATTTCACATCAAGGCTGATTTTATAGAGATGCAGAATAAAGAGTTAGTTATGATCACAAGACCATACCAATCCTCAAATTCTAGAGCTGAACATCAAGTCTTCACTCTGCCAAAGTAAAAACACTGAACTGGAAGAATTTTATGGCTACTGCATTGTATCTCCCATGCCATATTTTATTTTTCTCACTTAATTTTTGGGTGAGATAAATTAGTGGCATATGTTGCAAGGGAAAAAATCACTGAAGAACAGTCTTGGAAGAAAATGGTGAAAAACAGTATCAGAAAATGCCTGTGGCTGGGCATTCCTGACCGGCAATATTCTGGCCCTGGGGCACAGGTCAGGTTTTCCCTTTGCTTTTTCTGCAAGCAGTTTCAGGAAACAGAGTTTCCTGTGACTTATCTTCTGGACACCTCAATCCTTCACTCCACATTCGTGGAAAACACTTGGATAATAAAAGGGGAAGTGCTGTGATCTCATGGTTAGGAGACGTGGGCGTGGGCGATCCCGCCGTAAGAAGGGGTAAGCAATGTCTTCACATTTTTAAAAATAGGTATAGACTGTGAAAGTTTTGAAAACCAGAAATTTGAAAGCTTACCCTTTTATGTGATATCAAGAAAGGCTAGTTCTGGTGATTTTTACCCATTAAAAATATTTGAAGACACATTCAAAAAACTAATTTTCTGAGCTCAAGTCTTATTGCAGAGGATCCATGTCTGCATGGTACATTGTACATAATTTAATTTTCCCAGTTGAACATCTTGACACTATATGAACCATGAATGCGTGAAATAGGAATTCCAAATGCCTTCCACATGGCAAGTGGACTTTCTAGTGCATGTACAGGAAGCTCATGAGTAGTTTGAGATTAAGTTATGCCTGTTCTCAGTGACTTGCATTATGTAGGCCCTTGGTATTAGTTCTTTGCTTTGAGTGGGACGCTGAGGTGACAGATAGATGAGTCTGTGGTCTGTATTTAGGCTCTGTGCTCATTTCTGGAGAGCCATGCAGGGCATGTGGCCGCTCATTAGGTTTCCAGCCATTCCCCGAGAGCAGCAGGTGGTAAAGCCAAGCTCCTCTGGTATGTCATGGCTGGCTTCCTCAACGTCTCAGCAACACTGAATGGTGTTTGCAAGCTCTCTGGGGCCCCAGCAGATGAGGAGGAGATGAATAGCAACAGGAAGTATTTCCAAAGCATAAATAAACACACAAATCTAGGAAGATTAGGACTAATGTTCTTGCTACCACACATTCTGTATCTGCACACAGTCAATCCATCTTTTAAATCCTGCTATTCACTCAACCCATGAAATCCTGGTTAACTGTCCTACAGTTGGCTACACACAGAAGGAGGGTAAATCAAGGAAATAAAAAAATTCTAAGCTAATGAAGCTATAGCATAAAATTTTAAACTTTTAGTTCCATAGGCATGCAGTGAATACTAATGACCATAGTGGGTTCTTAAATTGATTCCTTTTCAGAATTATTCAGCTATGCCCAGCCCTTACTACACCTTCCTTATAGAAGGCATGTCTTTCTTCAATTACTGTGATATCACAAAGCTTATCAAAACAAAATAGAACCTATGATTTAAGTTAAATACTGGATCACTACTGAATAGTGATTCATGTTCCTATAGAATAATATCTGTAGAAAGTATAGAAAGTTTTTTTTTGTCAATTAAAAGCTCTCTTTTGCTGCACAAATATCAGAGCTCCTTGACCTCTACAGAGCACCCCAGTGATTCCTTACGATATAGCAAGAACACACGCACTCATGGGAGGAAGGAAGTCAACAACAACCTCCCCACCTGAAGAAGTTGAGATGGGCCACAGAGGGCTAGGGAAACGCCATGGGCCCAGTGGGGCATTCGGCATGCAGGAAATGTAGCCTTGAGACATGGCAATGATAACAAGTCATAATAAAAAGCCATATATATATATATATATATATATATATATATATATATATATATATATATATATATGTATGCTTTGGAAGCGAAAAACGAATTCCTTTGTGCTCCCGTTTTCTCTCATCCAGAAAGTACTTGAGCTCAGGAGCTGCAAAGCTGGGCCTCTCCTGATGGCTGAGCATACACTATCAGGGGCCTCTGACCCCCGAGGGCTTGCAGCGGAGGCCTGACCCAGCCCTTCCATATGCCTCGCTGTTAAAATGCCTTCCTGCTGATTTATAATGACACTAGGTTCTTTTTAATTAATCCTGAATATCGCTTTCCTAAATTCATTCAAAAAATTTATGATCTCCTAATCATTTATAGAAAGTTGTCATTTTTAATATGTGGAAGTTGCTAAGGTGCTGCCATAAATTAACTCTGTAATATGAAATCCATTATTAATTTAGGGATTTATTCTGGCTCTGTAGTAGCAGATGATAGGAAGTATGTTTGACTGCTGAGCAAGTGGGTGCCAAACACTAAGACCATTTGAAAAAGATGCATCTGAAATTTCTTGATACTGTAACTCAGGAAATATCAAACCAAAAATCTTTTGAGTATTCACCTGGAGGACATAGCTTTCTTTTTATTAGTTATACCAAATGTACTTATAAAATATTACATATAATACCATATGATCTGTGCAAACTTAATTCAATAGTACCTTGGTTCACAAACATAACTCTTTACACAACTGCGGTTGCAACTGAATTACTGGCATATAGAGGCCCTGTAATTTAATACTTCTAAAATTATTTAACATATCTTAAGCACAAACTTCACAAAATAATATACAGGACTCTCACACTGAAAGTAGGAATATTAATTTCATATTGGATCAATGTATACCAGAGACTGATTTAAAACTTTACTTTTTTTTTTTTTTTTTTTTTGGTACCGGTGATTGAACTCAGGACCCTGCGCTTGCCAGGCAAGCACTTATTCTACTGAGCTATCTCACTGGGTCCCATGACTTAAAACTTTATAAGATTAGAACAATGTCAGGAAAAATGTATTATGTTACTTTATCAAACAGTTTTGGAACACACGTTGATGTTTTAAATAAGGAGCCGATTTTAAATGAATATCTATAGCTAATGCACTAGAGCTTTTAAGTCTCATCAGTTTGCGTATAAACATATGAAACAATTTTTTAAAATTTTCTTAACACTTTTATAGGTAGTTCAAAAATATTTAAAACAATGTTTTTTTAACCAATTATTTCAAAAGATGCATAGAAATTTTATGAGGACAGTATATGTGTCGAATGAAAGCATTTTAGAAATGGCTTTCACTCTACGGTGAGAATTACTGACTGAAAGTGGAAACAAATATTCTAGAGGGATTATTATAATGAGTGAATCACAAAACAGCTGCTTAAATATTTGATTTATAGGATTTGAGTCTGTCAAAATCTGATGGGATCTTAATAAAGTTAAAATATGAGGTAAATAGTCTAGACTTTTAAAAAATTGAATATTTTCAAGTGAACTGACATTTACATTTAGGAAAGGAGCATAGTAGGTCAAGTGGAATATACAGTCCAGGTAGCAATGGGAAACTTTAAATGACCATGCTTGATTTTTTCCTTAAAAAATAATTGGCTGAGATGGGTGGAGAGCATTTAAAGAATCCTGTTTTCATTTTTTCCCTATGCCCTTCCCAGCTGGGTGTCTCTCACAGTGAGAAACCTATGAAGCCAAGACTGTCAGTGCAGTATTTACCTTGATCCCCGGAAGTCCAGGAAGCCCGGGAAGCCCTGGTTCACCCTACATAGGAAAATCACACAGCATTATAGAAGGATACCCACTCAGTCATAGTTTCTGGAGAAAAACATGGCAAAGCTTCCTAGCCGAATTCTCTCTGCATATATAAATACACACAAGAAACTGCTTAGCTTCCTGAAGTTGAAGAGATTATGCACTTCAGTCAACTCTTGATTCAGGGACTGGATGACTACTTGGCAGCTATCCCAAAGTTGTTTCTTCTTACCATGCACTGCTTATTGACACATCTATCAGTGTAAGAAAGGAGGAAAAGGAGAAGTAATGTCTATTGTGTTTCTCCTTTGCTAAATAACTTCCTATGCAGGAATAAGGGTTTCTCCTGAGCATCTCCAGTCTGCTCTCACCTCCGACAATCAAGAGTTAGCTATATGAACAGATGGTCACATCAAGACAATATACATTGAAAGTACTGCTCAGTTAAAAGGCAAGTGAGATTTCCTTTCCATTCCTGAATGATGAGAAGATAAGTAAATGGTGAAGATTATACTTAACTCCAGCCTGGGCTTCTGACAATTGTTGAGTTGGGGTAACGTGCTTAGCAGCTCAGGCTAATGGTACTCTGCAGCTGTTCCCAAATACAGGTCTGAGATTAAGTGGTGCATACTGAGGAGCACACTGGAGTCAGGCTAACCCTTCTCATTTTCACAGAATCATCTACATTATTTTAAGCACAAAGCATAGGGATGAGAGGTTACATTGCTTAGAAAATCTTCTGAATTCCACTGAAGAGGCATAAAGGAATTTCAGGACAAATGAAAGTCTGTCCTGGGCTGGTCAAAGCCATATTTGTGGAAATAATACTTTAAAGTGTCCAGAATCACACCATCTAATAACAGTCAGTAAGTGGACAACTACATTGGAGATAGGAATGCTAGTAAAGCAGAAGGTGTTTCTTTCAGGTTTTAACAACCTCCATTCCAAGGAAAAGCTAAAAGCAACCAGATTTTCCACCATTAATATTACTTTCAAATGATGCAGAGCTATAACTTGCTCTGATAGTATCACAAAAATGACTTCAGATAATAGCTTATGAAGCCCTACGATTAGACAAAAAAAGGAAACAATGATTTCCTTGATGCTTTAGAATTTAGACTAAAGGTACTTCAGGAATGCAAAAGAAAAACTATTCTGTCCAAAACTATAAAAGTGAATCTTTGCATTGGGAAGAAGAGTACAATGAAATTAAGCTGGAGAAGAAAAGATAATTGTTAAGAATTTATATTCCATTCAAAGACTACTTTTGCAAGTAGGTTAAAGTTTACACCATTATACTATTACAAATTTATTTTTTTCTCATTCCCTTTCACCATTTAATCCATAAACTTAAGTGGACCTAGTAGAAAGATCTTATAAAATGCTATACTAAAAGTGCTCTATTTCTTTAGAAAAGTATAAGATCATTGAAAACAAATTGTAGTACGGTATACAACCAATAAAATATGCATTATTTTAGAACAACACTCCAACACTGATGGTGGAGACATGCAATCTGAAATATATGTGGAAACACCATAGGTCATAACACTGTTTTCCAACAAGAATTCTCATCATTTTCTTCCCTTCTCTTTAGCTTAGAAAAACTGCTTAACGAAAGACAATCGCATAATATCATGGATACTCATGTATTTTGACAATGAGAAAGACATGTAAGACAGTGCAGAATATTTTATAATGTGGGCTAAATACAGAGGCTTTGGCATTTAACCTTTCTTTATGTGTGTGTGTGTGTGTGTATGATAAGTCATAAATGTATTGCTTGGTAAATTTTCAGAAATTTCTATCACACAGTCTCAAATTTCTATGAATTCAACTTTTCAAAATTTATATTTCCTTCATGTACTAAATAATATAATGAACGATTATAATATATTAATGTTACCGTCTATGAAACATCTGCTATCAGCTTTAGGAAGATACTTCTTCCCATGTAACTCTTTTATCTTCCAGCTTAGGGACAGCCTTTGCAAAAGCCTCTGAATGTCCTCTGTGCCTTGCCTCAGGAGGTTCTGGGAGCTGGGTTCCTTTGCGTGTGCAGCCTGGGTGGAAGAGCTGGGTCATCGCTAAGGACTGGCTTGTTGGTCTGTGCAAACAAGGCTTATCCAAGAGTTTCAGCTTTACAGATGGCACTATTGATTTTGTTTCTCTCCCTTTTGCTCTTCCCTATCTTGGGAGAGATCCACACAAAATCAGGACTGTTTCATTGCATGTTCCTGGTACAACAACCTAGACATTCTAGAGCGAGATCAATCGAGAGGCTCTTTTTTTGATGGACCTCAAGTAATTTTACTTCTTCAAGTAAAATTCTTTTACTAAGATATATACTTTAAAAATATGTTATGTCACCATCCGCCTCTAGAAAGAGCCCTAGTGGTAAGGTTCTTTGAAGATGGACATCAACATCAGTTGATTTTACTGCTCTGAAAACAAATTTAGATGTAGAGAAGTTAGGAGGATGGGCATGATGGTGCATGCCTGCAATCCCAGCACTCAGGATGCTGAGACAGGAGGATCACTGGGAGTTTCAGGCCAGCCTGGGCTATACAGTGAGTCCAAGCCAACCTGAACTACATAGCGAGAGCCTGCCTCAAAAAGAGGAGGCAGAAGAGGAAGGAAAGGAGGGGGAGGAGGAGGAGATGGAGGAAGAAGAAAGAGATATCAGGAAAGAAAGAACTATGATGAAACACAGTGCTGTCTTATGAACCTATACATTTCTTTCATAAGCCCATGTAAACACTCCACCTCATCTATCAATTATATGCTCTATTGCTAAATCTACACAAGAAAAAGTGTGTAGATTTCTTCACTCTGGAAAGGTTCACAATCACTGGTGTGTTCTGTGTCAAGGCCATCTGAACCTTGCTGGAACTGTCCCTAGAGGAGTGGCTTCAGCACCCTGAACCTTCAGCACATTCTGCATGACAACAAAAAACTTGAGAGCAGCACTCAGTTCAACTCCACTCCATTCATTGTATTATTTTTGTCACTGAAGTGAGCAACAAGCAAGGAGTGGGGAACACTACCAATCCCAGCAGTAGACAGAGGCAGCTGCATTAATGTGGGATAGTGAGACAGCATTAAAGTATAGAATCTGGCCTGAATGTTAGTGAGAAAGATGTTGCTCATTTTTAGGGCATCTATCTATTAACCTAGATGGGTTGTAAGTTTTTAAGTGAATCGACTCTCTTCTTTCAGTGTAATGTAAAACTGATTTTTAAATGAAATACAAAGGAAATCTAATTTTACTATGAGTACAGCTATAAACTTCTACAATGAATCCAAATTGTGTTTCTAAAGAATCATGGCAAGGCAATGTTTTATTAAGCAATTAAAGATCATTTTACTTCTTCCATTCTCAAATGAGTGGAACTGAAGATTATAGAAAAATTGTCTTGGCTTGTGTTTGAGAGACATAATCTCATGGACTTGTTTCTTTAGAGTACATCACAGATTTGAGGAGAGAGTTCAACACAACCTTTAATTTTTAAAGACCAAAGGACATAACATGATATTACCTGAGATTAGTTGTCTTCTCAAAGCAAACCTGACCATGGAGCTCTGACTATATCACTAAATTCAAACATCTTGAATAAAGACTGGAAAGGAATATTAGGAATTAAACTGGGCATGGTGGCACATGCCTGTAATCCCAGCACTTAGGAGGTTGAGACAAAAGGATCTCTACAAGTTCAAGACCAGCCTGGGGGCTACAAAAGAGAGCACAAGGCCAGCCCAAACTGCATAGTGAGACCTTGCCTTAAAAAAAAGATAGATATACAACTACTTTCACTTAATTCAATGAGGAGAAAGACTTGTACTAATAGTGTTTGGACAGGATATCCTGTCTGCTTCTTGTACTATGGATAACCACTAAGAAAATAACAATCTACAATGTATTAGTTATTGAAACTGTCCTATTAGTTTTGAAACTGTCTCATTTCTATTTGTTTCTCAATAAAATAAAATAAAATAAAATAAATATATATGGAATTAAATAGTAAAATTTTCAGAGTTCTCCTAGGCATTTGGAAAAGTCTCAACTTTACCTGGAACTGGGGCTGACAAAGAGTTTACTAACTAATTTTCTCTTAGTTGCAAGAGAAAATTTTGTCTTACAATTGGAGAAATATCAGTAGAATATGAAGGAATTCCTCAAAAATTATTTCCATACTCAGAACTGAAAACAAAGCTTCTTCAATGAGCTCAAGATTGCTTAGGACATGCCTTTGCTGTTTGATGTCCCCCTCCTTCCTTTTGTGTGAATGTGGCACATTTCATCTTCCTGTTCCTATTTTTGCCTGCACCAGCAACTAACAGCTGAACAAAGGCAGAGTCATGATCTTAAGAGAGATTTAAGTTAATGTGAAATTCACGTTTCCTTGTTAGCTACTGTTCATCTGTTATCTGAAACCTGACTGTGCTGGGTTTAGATGATAAACTGCGACACTTGTTTCCTGCCTCAGACTTGAATGTGAATATGGATCTACACGTATGCTTTCCACATAATCTAACATGTTTTTGAAATGGAGCACAAATGATATACAAACTTAATGGAGCCACAGCTTGGTTAGTTAAATGGGCATGGCTAGTATTTTAACATTTAGTTTATTAACACAATTAGTTCATAAAACCTAATACTCGTGGTACAAGTAGAGTAATAGGCATTATCAAGAAAAAAGTATTTTTGATAAAATAAAAAGGAATTTTAAAGGAATTTTAAAAAACTGTTTATAACTCTGTTGAGCTGTATAGCAGATACTCATTTCTTTTCATGAAATACAGAAGGAACATGCAGGTTACCTTTGAGCATACAAGTTAAGTTGATGGCATTGCAACCCAGCTGACCTGTGTTAGGTCAAATAGCGCAGTACATGCAGGCTTTAGCTCAGAAAGCATCCTTTTACACGGAGAGTTTCTCTTCATATTTTTCTATGGTCACAATTGAGATCTTTAATATTGTAAAACAGCTAGTAAGACTCTATGTGCATAACATGGAAACTATATCACTTTGTAGTAATCATTTTCGTGCTATAGCGTGGATGTTAGAGACAAAATGGTGACTGTGATACAGTACAGAGAACACACTAAAGGTACAGAGGTTACCTTTTGCCCTGGGCGACCAGATTCTCCAGGTTCTCCCTGGCCAAAGAAAACAAAAGGTGAGAAGGAAGTCTTACAAGATGCTCCACTAAGCCTTGGCCTCCATGAACTTTCAGAGATGAGTCATCTCACTGGACAGAGGGACATTTTCCTAATGAATGTATCGATAGCTCACATGCGGATCCACATTTCTATAAAACCAAGCCAGGAAGGAGGAGAAGGCCAGCCTTATTTAAACCCCACCAGCTGTCCCCAGTAACCATGTTGTGTCTAGCAGCCCATTATGGCAGGAGAATAGGAACAGAGGTGCTGCCAGGAGTACTGGAAAAGAGGAAGGGGAAGAAGAGCTTGTGAGCTCACAAATTCAAACTTGTGAGACCTGTGGTACAAATACCTACCTTGATTCCTGCAGCAGATGATCCAGGGTCACCCTAAAATAAAACCCATGAGAGATTATTCCATGTGGCATGGGACTAGGAAGCATCACCTCCCCTCCTAGAGAGCCATTAACCACAAGGATACTCAAAGGGGGGGGGGCATGCCTAGTTTGCTTTGTAAGACTTTGCCCAGTATGTCAGCTGTTAAGATGACAATGACTTAGAAGACAAACAACATACTTCTGCAAACATGGGTTTACTTTGAATATATATATGTTTAGTACAGAGTCTATAGGGTCTCAATACATAGATTGGACTTGTAGTGATTCTCTAGTTTTCAGCCTCTGAAGAGCTGGGATTATAGGCGTGTGCCACCATGCCCAGTCTCAATGCTGTCTCAGTATGCCCTGGGTGTGGGGCGGGCACGGCATGCTGGGAATGGAATCCTGACTGCTGTGCTCTGCCTAAGCAGGTGCTTTAGTCCACTGAGCAATCTGGCCAGCCCAGGACTATATTTCTTAAAATAAACATAAATGCTCTACATTGATCTCTGTATAAGACACATTTTGAAGCAATCAGTTATAATTTAGGGCTCTGTAACTCTTGTTTTTCTCTCTCCCAGAATTTGTTAATATCAGTGGTCCTCATTTTCAGGGAGTCCCTTTAACCTTTCTGGTCTTCAGAAAACCAAGGTTTAAATGATGAAGTCAGAGGTTAATGACGTTGGGCTGGAAAGAGCAGACGGGTTTGTTTTCCTCATGAAGCACTGTCACAGAAGCGGCCCACATGCCTTTTCCAGCTTTACACTTATTTCATTGTAACTCAGTCACTGGGAAGTTAAAGATGATGGATGATGCCTGGGTGATGGGGACAGATGTAAACTCTAGAAGTCTTGGAACGGAATCTGTCTTTTCCAAAGGCATTGTATTCCACCCAGACTTCATAGAGAGTGACTCCACCTCAAAAGTAAATACCTTATAAATCAGCAGACAAAGACTGGGGGTTGGGGGAAGAATACAGAGGAGTAGAGAATATTGCTGATATCTGAAATGAAGCCAGCAACGGCCTAGACTTTCAAGCTCCTTCTAGGCCTCTCTGTCCCATGAACATGAGAAAATAAAAAAAACTTACGTCGTCTGAGACTCAAGAAAATTGGAACAGCCAGCAGGAAGAGTGAACCATGATTTCCTTGGCTCTCTATGGTGCAAAGGTCCGGCTCATTTCCTTATTCTGGACACCTGAAGCTGCTCATCAACCTCCCTTGGAGGCAGGCATGGGCCCCAGGTCCCACCTCCTCCCTCACATCCTCTCTGTCTTCCCATGACAGCACCTTCTCCCTCAGCGCTTGAACAGTTTTGTCTCACAGAGGCCTTGACTGTCAGTGAGGACATGTATCCTTCATGCCAACCTTCTACGTGCAGCACCGTGAGCTCCTGGTGACACGTCTCTTTCTCAGGCCTCTTTGTGTTTCCCACCTTCTCCCTGGCCCAGCTTCCCCTAGTCAAGCTGTGACTCTGCTAATCCACAGCCTGATTGCAGTGTGCATGTGCTATGCAGTACTGTACGTGTCAAAAAATCTCAAAAAGAAGTTTTAAACTAAGCCAGCAGTCAAAGACCAACAGGAATTTTGAAGATAACAATGTGCAATATAACAACCTTTGTTGAATTAATTCCTGGTATCTTGGTTTTTGAAAGACTGTATCATTTCTAATGTTTTCTCTATTTTTTAATCTCTTTAAAACAAACAAATGAAAAGGGACCAACAGGGAAAAAAAAAGTCTTTAGGATGGGCATAAAAGACTTTGATAGGAGAAAGAAACAGTAAATTATCTTGTATATAAGTTTCTTTTGACATTTATAATTTCTGATAGCCAAGGAAAAATTAAAATCTGACTTTAAAAGGTAGAGTGCTCTAAGGGCTCTTTCTGTAGCATCCTGCTCCTTCTCTTCTTGGGCATTGACATTCAGTTGTGTTTCAAATGGCAGGTGAAATGGTATGGTTAATAAAAACTTCCCTTTATTTCTATGAAGCCAACATCCATCAATACTAAAGAACTAAGTTTGTAATAATTCACACAGTAAGACCTTCCAATTCATAAAAGCAATTTTTTTTGTGAAATTCCTTCTCATTTGTGCCTTAAAAAACTTCCAAGAAACAGGGCAGATGTTATCATTTCCATTTTACAGATGAAAGAATTGAAGCAACTGAAGATGAAGTGAATATGGTACTTGCTAAATTCTAGCATTGGTTTTTTTTTTATTAGAATAAGAAAAGAATTGTTGGTTTATTTCACTTTGACAATAGGACACAAAGGCTAAGGTAAATTTGTAAATGAGTTGCTTAGAGTCAAAAATCTTTTCAGTATTTTAATAAAGAGTAGTTAGGTCATCCACTTAAGAACAAAAACTGGCTTTCTTTCTCATAGACGCTGGCTAGAAAGAAAAGGATCCCTGAAAGGCGGATTTATTTGTGGAAATCTGAGAGGTTTCTTTGGATAGACAGCTAAGAGTGATATTTTTATTCACTTTTTAAAGATTTGGAACTGTGACATACCTAGGAATTTTTATAACTTTTAAGTGGAAGGCGACTCTGGTAGAAAACATTTGTAAGTTAAACATTTTAAAGGATAATGCTATAAGACGAGGGAATAAAACTGTGTTTAATCTTGTTTCCACTTCCACTTTAGGAGGATTATAAAGTGAGGGAAATCCTCCCCTCCAATGTCTTAAACTTGTTCCTAGCTTCATAAGCAACTTAGTTTAGAAATAAAAGTTCTTACAGGGTAAGTAAGAGATGGGGGCATACTCTGAGGAGAAACTTGAGTAAAGGAATGTGTTTCCACTGATTTTTTATTGAAGCCCAATTTCTGGTTTGACTTGGAATTATTTGTAAGTGCGATACTCAAGTGGATAATCATATGTATGTGCTAATAAAACACATGTGAGAATATACAGTAAATATGGTGGCATGTTCATATCATTCATTAGTTCACCCCAGAGGTATTTATTGAGTTCTAATTATGTGCCGAATGTGTTCTGGATCCAGGGGTGCTGGAAGCTGCACATAGCGTGGAGCACACAGCATAGAGCAACACAGTTACAGTCCCTGCCCTGGTTCTGTTTTCACAGTAAATGCCTATGCTGATATATGATTATCACACACACACACACACACACACACACACACACACACACACACACAATTTTCTATTTTTTGTTTCCTTTTGAAAGTCTGGGTCAAAAGAGATAGCCATCTTGGGAAATCGTATGTCACTGTGTATATACACAGAAGACGCGATAAGTGACACATAATACAGGAAAGACCTCTAGCATCCTATGAATATAAAGTTCCAATAAAAATTTTATAGGTTTTTCATTCAAAAACTATTTTCTAACTATGTGCCAGGAACTTGGGTTGGTGCTGAGAGCAGAACAGTCTATCATCATAAAGTTTTTTTTAAATTTATTTTTAAAAAATAATTTTTTAAATTTTTTTCAGTGAGCTAGATGTCAGATTTAAAAAGAAATTATACCAACTTGTACTGAGGATTATGCCGCAAATTATAAAAAGTGCTGTTGGAATATAGAGTAGGAAACCTAACCATTCAGAGAAGAGTTAAAGCCCACCCCGAGGAAATGACCCTAAACAGGCTGAAGAATGACCACAGTTGGAAAACGGACATGAGCCCAGGTGTGGTGGTGCAAGCCTGTTTGTAATCTGAATATTCTGGAGGCTGAGGCCGAAAGATCACAAATGCCAGCCCAGTCTGGGCAATTGAGCAACTTAGTGAAACTCTGTCTCGAAAATACAAAATCAAATGAGCAGGGGAAGCAATGTAGCTCAGTGCGAAGGCCTTGGGTTCAATCTCTAGCACAGCAAGGGTAGAGGGGAGCTAGAGAGGACCCGATGGAGTGGGAGAGAGGGAATGAAAGAAGGAAAGCAGAGGTGAGGAGTTGGGAGAGTGGAACAGAGTACATCTAAACAAGGAATGGCATGAGCTAATGAGAGAAGCATCAGCGCTGACCAGTGCAGGGGTGCACCAAGAGACTTAGGTGTGAGTTTAAGAAAATAATTTGATTGATAGCTCCAGATACAGTGTAATCTATCTATCTATCTATCTTTCTTTCTTTCCTTCTTTCTTTCTTTCTTTCTTTCTTTCTTTCTTTCTTTCTTTCTTTCTTTCTTTCTTTCTTTCTTTCTTATATTTTAGGGAAGGGTCTACAGGCTGTACAGGGTTTCGCTGTAGGTTGGATTCATAGTGACCCACCTGTTTACAGCCTCCCAACAGCTGGGATTAAGGGTGCACCCACCAAGCCCAGTCTCAATTGCTCTCTCAGCACACTCTGGGGTCCGGGCCAGCACAACAGGCCTGGGGATGGAACCCCTGGCCCCTGGGCCTCCTTGCAGGCACTTTAATCCGCTAAGCTATTTGACCCAGCCCTTTACAGTGTGATTTCTGAAAAGACTCAAGAGGCTGCATAGGAAAAATGTCATGCAGATGTCAAGAGAGGTGGTGGTGTGTCCAGCTGGCTAGGAACTAGGGATGGAGGAGAAAGCAGTGAGACAGTTGTGCCAGGAATCTGAAAGATTCTTAGACTTATCTCCTCAAGCAAATAGTACATAAGAGGGTGGCACAAGCACTGCAGCCCCCAGGTAGAAACAGAAAGCAAATCCACTTTTTCAGTCGCTGCTAGGGAGACTGCCACCCTCCCTCTTGACCCATGACTGAAATCAGCCTGCGCAGGTGATGCTCATGTAGGAGCGCACTGCAGTTGCTGGCCATGCAGACACCCAGCCCAGGAGCTTTTATAATTCCACAGCATTTCCAGATGACCAGTCTGGAACAGCTTAGATTGCTTTACCATCCATGGGTGCTGAGTTGCATCAAAAGGGGGGAAAATCCTATCCTATTAAAGTGAATCAGTCAATGATGTAATTTACTACATCAATGGCAGAAAAGGAGCACTTTTTAAACAAAAGTTTTACTTCCTAACCTTGCTGAATGATGAATGGTTTCACATACTGAACAAAAAGGCCCCGAGAAGAGTGTTTCCAGCATGCTAGAAACGAATTAGATGACAGAAGCAGGAAATGTTTAAAAAACACATCAAAAATTATATTCCAATTACAGCATTCTTGGGATGAATGCTGCAGGTCAGGTTACATATTATACATGTTACAAATTCCTATTTATAATCCTCTGTTTAGATCCATTGGAAGTTTATAGAAATGATTTCCGTTTTTGTACTTCATTTCAGCTGACAATAAAACGTTCTGATACAAAAAAAGAGAAACAACCCATCTCATTGATTTCCATTTCCATGTGGTAAGAAAAGCAAATACTTATGGAGAGTTTATGATGTGTGAGTCAGGATGGTAAATGATTTACACTAATATATAAAATAAAAACAGTACTCCTTTGAGATGCCTTGGCCTCTTCAAAGAAAAATGTGCCTTTACAATTGTAAAGTTCCATTTCAAAACATGTGTTGGACAAGAAACAACAAGAGCTTGCCTTCTAAGAATGAAGCTCTAAACATATATCTACTGAAGCATAAAGGGTTCTCAGTAAAAACATAGGCACGGTATTAACTTCGTATTAATTTGTTTTTCACTTGAAGACATTGCCGTCTATGTAGGCTGCCTTGCTGCTTTCATGCAGAAGGTGGCAACTGTGACCAAATCCAGCTGGCCGACAATGGCTTTCACAATTTTAAGTGGTGAAAAAGTAAAAGATAACATTTCACAACAAATAAAAATGAGATGATTAAAATGTCCATGGCTGGCCATAAAGTCCTACAGAACGCAGCCACAGCTATTGGTGTATTGCATGTGGATGCATTCACATGGCAACAGCAGAGCTGAGGATTTGAGAGAGACTATGGGGCCCCATAATTTGAGGACATTTTTCTAGTGTTCATGGAAAAAGTTGATTGGCCTTTGCTTTGGAGGAAAAATTTAAAAGTTCATTACTGTCATCCAGGTTACTGTAGCTAGGGCTTCAAACTTCGAGGTTGAGCATAGTTGGAATATCTGCTTGGTCTTGTATGAAATAGTTCAGTTTTGATGGCAGCACAATACTTAGATTTGGCAGATTAGTAAACTTGTACTCGACTAGAGTGATTCTTTCCTAGAGACACGTGTGGTTGTCAAACTCAGGACTACACAACTGGTATCTAATGGACAGAGCCCTCTTAAGAATGACAGTCCTCAAGAATTATTGGTGCCAGAATCTCCATAGCACTCAGGCCAGAAAACCTGGTCCACAAAAAACACAGTTTCCTCTACTGCCTAGATAGCTCCCCAACAATGAACTTTGTCACTACTTGGTAACATTAGTTAATTCTCCCATGATATATTCATATTAATATAAATGAGAAGGAAATAAATTTGTTTATTTTATGGGCATGATTTTATGACTAGCCATTATCCATCTATACTGTAATAATTTTCCAAGTGAAATAGTCTTATCCTCAATTCTAAGCCTAAATATTAATTCTTTTAAAAAATGTTGGCTTGATTTGCAGTAAAGTCGATCTGATTCTATTGTGTAATGTTTCTTCAATGTCGTCTTGTTAACTCTTAACACTATACGATGAAGTAGAATCCTTCCTACGTTAGAGATGTCACCATGTCAGAGATGTCTGAGTGTAAGTATAGGGAAAAGCAGTAATGACAGAAGAGAGCAGGGAAGAAAAGCAAGAAAACTAGCCAAGAACAACTGTGTCACCAACAATACTCATAATGTAAATGAGCAAGAAAAGAAGAAGAAAAAAAGAAAGCTGACAAAATGTCTAGATTTAGTAGATTTTAAGTTGAGGTACATTTCTAAGGCTGCCTTGAAGCCTCTAATCAAATGATAATAATTTATAGACAAACTTTTAAATTCTGTCCTAATTGCCTGCTGTGTGGTCTCCTATCACTGGACAACTGAGGCATAGTTGGACTCTTTTCCATCCCTGCACACAAATGGAGGACCCCATGTACACACACGATAAGTGTTTGCATTCCTTGGAAGCCACATTCCTGGAAACTCTTTAGTTGTATGTTTCTTAGAATTGTTCACATATCATTTTTCTTGCAAAATATTTAAATTTGTAGATAGGATGAGGAGGAATACCATTTTACAAATCAAATGTCAAAATATTCTCTAACCTTGCAGAATTATCTCTGACCTGTGCTGTTAAACTAGTCTGACTCCCCTTTTTCAAAATTCCTCATTTTCATAGGAAAGCATATATGCTCAGTTATACGCAGATTCTTTCCTGTTTCACAGAACTGTACCTTTTCTCCTGTGTCACCTTTGGGGCCACCTTCTCCAGCATCTCCCTGAGGAAAGGAAAAAGTGAAGTGCATAAAAATTGACTGGTAATATTAAACAAAGAGTGTTTTTATCAAATTCCTTTTCACACACTAGATGAAATCAGCTGCAAGTGTCCTACTGAGCTAACATACTTTACTAGCATAGCTACCTGATATCAACATAATTTCATTTCAGTGAACATGGCTGAATAGTTTTAAACTCCATAATATGAACAGAAAACAGTAATGTATCTGTCTGCCTTCTAATAGCTTATTTGGACATGTGACCCTCCTCTCTCTGTCTCCTTTCTCCCCTACTCAAGGCTCTTGTAGCAAAAGCTTTCTCTTGAAAATCCCTTCCAGCACCACATTGCCACTTCTGTGACCCGCTTTGTGCCACCTGAGCTCCCATTCTGTGTTTTGTCTTCCACCAACATAAATCCAACCTCATCTTCAAACCTATCTCTAGTCTCGCACACTTCTCAGAGCCTGTCAGTACATTTATGGATTTGGGCTTATGTAACTTAGATTTGCGAAATGAAAGTTTCATGTTTTGTTAGAACCTTTTTTTTTTTTTTTGTAAGTCATTATGCTTCCTCTGTTATTTGCAAAACTTCCTATACTCATTCTTTCCTCTTTCTCCACAAAGGGAAAAAGGTCTTCATCAATTCTTCATGCTTTGTTTCTTTAAACTCCCAGTTCTTTAATTGAAGCTTTGCTGTATGTTATACCAGAAATGTCACCGACTTGGGAGCTTCAGAGACAGTGTCTGCCTCTGACAATTGCTGGCCAAATGAAATTCTCTTTGCATCAAGTTTCTATGCATTGGAAGGCTGTTTTTATTTTTCTTAAAAGAAATAAGCACCATACTATTGGAAAGTGCTGAGGGTGGTATCTGATGTACCACGGGCCATTCCTGATTGCAATAGCAATGCATTATTGTGCATAGCTGCTGGAGGAGGCTACAATGCACCTCTAGGAGGTCGCTTTTCTAGCATTAAAATAGCTCCCTAAAACAAGAAAGAAACTGAAAGATTTCTTGAAGGAAAGGAACTGGAGGAATATTAGAGACCCTTTCCACAGTGCCAGCTATCAGGGACCCCTGCAGTGAGTCCCAATCTCCTGCATGGAGTGACAAAGCAGAGGAAAGAAAGATTCAGAGACAAAATAGGGGCGCAGCAGGGATCTGGAATGACCAGTTGTCTGTGGGGAACAAAAGGCCAGGAGGCCGCCAGAACATTGGTATTTAATGATTACATCTGGTCCAAGACAGTGGGTGAAGGGTGAGTCATCCCAGAGGAACGTAATGGTGACCATGGTGGGTGGTAGGAAGAGTGAAGTGCTCTTGCAAGGAACAGACAGTGCAGTAAGGACGTTGTGGTTTCCTCAGGTGCCTCGTCATCGTCAGCAGCTCTTACCTTACTCTGTGAGCACCCAACTGTCCCTAGCCTTAGACCTTCCAAAGGGACCAGAAAAGCTCAGGGAATATCTGCATTGTGATATGGCTCAAAGGGCAGGACAAGGACAGCCTTGGACACCCCCAAGACTCAATTTATAACTTGTGCTTCCTGACAGAGGGCGGCTTTCATTGTTTTCTTTTGTTTCAAAAGGAGTGAGGGTGAGCAGCTCTGCGCCATGCCTGTTACGACTGGCACTCCACAGTGGACCAGAACACGGGCGAGTCTTCGCTCATGGCCCCCGTGGTGGGGGGGTTGGCATTGCTCCTTCCCTTCCTTCAGCTCTGCACAAGCAGTTATCTGATGACTAATTAATTTCCAGTTAATTACTACATACTGGTTGGATGCCAAGGGAATATACTGGTAATTGATTCTGAGAAAACTTTGATAGGCAGTTTATTTGCATGCTTTTAAAAAAAAATTCCTTGAAAATTCTTTCATTACAAAACAAATCTTATTTCAAAAACTGGCTCAGAGTAGCTTTACAGTGAAGGGAGAGACACAGGCTGTTCATTGATAAAACGGCTTTTCACACCCCTCTATTTTGCTTCTTCTATTTAAATAAATGCCCCTTTTCTCTTTACCAAGCTGAAAAGTGCAGTTACATTGAAGATTTTTATCCTGGTTTTCAGATGAACTTTTGATGTAAGTAGGGGTTCATAGCTGATAGTCAGAAGGCCCTGATTGCGATGCAGTATCTCAGGGCTTCCCTCCTCGCACAGCTCATTTGGATGTTATGAATGTAAAGCATGGAAACCAAGAAACTAAATGCCCTCACACGCACTAGACTAGCAGTGATCAGCCTAGGCACAAAAGGAAGGACAGGAGGCTCAGAAATTGAACAGGTGACACCCTGCTCGCCTTTGGTTTTTCTCTCTGGTTTTTATGGGAATTCTTTGTGGGGCAAGTTTCAGATAATTGCAGCAGGTAAACATCTGTATCCCTTTAACCTGGTGACATAAGAAGCAGTAGAGAGAGGCGTAGGTGCTTAAAAAGGCATTGAAAAGGCATTAGCAAGTAACTAGTTCAGAGATTTTGCAGGCATGGGGATTTTCAAAAGCCATTTAAAAGTTCAGTACAGATGTTTAAATTTGTTTCCTGTTTCTCCATTTTTGTAAATCTTGCTCAAGCTTTTGTCTATATAAAAGAATTGTATGATTTTTCTTCTGACACTAATTAACAGTTTGAGAATGAAGCAAATAAAGTCATTACTGGTATTTCCATTTCTATTTATATTTATCTGGCTGGCTGTCCATCCACCCCTCCACCCCTCCCTCTCATCCAGTTTAGTCTGGACAATTCTTTGTGGGGGAAAATATAGACAGAACCATTCTTACCTTTTCTCCTTGTTTTCCAGGTTCTCCCTGAGCAAAAAAAAAAAAAAAAAAAAAAAAAAAAAAAAAAAAAAAAAAAAAAAAAAAAAAAAAAAACAAAAAAAAAAAAACAAAAAACAAAAAACCAGAGATTGATTAAATTATAAAACATCTGATTAACCAACAGTAAAGAAACTGGATATCAAAACATATTAAATGAATTACGTTGACACCTTCTACTTTGGCTATATATTTTATATAAGCAAAAAAATGGTAAGATGAGTTTCCTGGAGGAGTATGGATATTGATAGTGCATGTCATTTTAATTCTTTGCTTTTTACACAAAGGAAGACATGCATGTTATTTCAAGATGATCATTTAAGCATGTACCAGGCGACTAAGAAGAGAGGAAGAGTATGCCCATCGGATAACTGGAGCAGCTTCTTTTCAGTTGTGTTTTATTTGTTGAAATTCAGAAGCCATGACGTAGACCAGTGTGTCCTTGCCTAGAGGCTTTCATTCAAAGTGTCCCCTGGGGCGTAAACTGTTTTAGGGTCTGGAGTTCCAGTGTATTTTCCAACCTGTTTTTTTCTCTAAAAAGATCATGAACCTCCAGTTCTGAATTCAGACCTCTTCCCCGTGCCCATAACTCTTGGCCACCAGCAGGTTGCAGATCCTGTGTGCTTTAGGAGGCACACATTCCATCACAAAAAACACCAGAAGGGTGCATAATTTTAGTGTGCTTAGGGGAGATGTCTGTATTCTAAATAATGACAGGTGAACATGAGTAAAGGCAAACTGTGTTCTGAAAAAAAATTTCATAATTATCACTTCATCCTGGCAAGATGGTAGAGAAGGAAAGTTCTAAAGAACATCGTACCCATTATATTTTCCAGTGCAAAGCTTTAGTAGGTATTGCTATGAACTCAGACAGCTTAGAAAACACAGTATAAGGTGGTTGTGTGTGTGTGTGTGTGTGCATGTGTGTTTTAATTTATAACACACTCAAGAAGTTGGGTTGGAGGTAAAGTTCTTTTATTCTCTGGAACTCAACCTGACCCTTTGGCTTTCTGAATTTCTGGCCACTTCCACTACCCAACATCTGTCCTGATAATCAGGTTGCTAGGCAACATAGGGACAGCACTGAATATGCATTAAGCATTAGCTCACATTACTTTTTTTTGCATGGAGCAAGAGAGGGAAGAAGACAGGAAAAGGGTATGCTGTCCTAGGAGGGACATTTTCTTTGCCCTCCTGCAGGAACAAAGGACAGGTCTATAAATCTGAGGTCTGTCTTTGGTGCCTGTCAATAATACTGTGATCTGTAAAATCAGCTGACAGGCATCTGCGGGGACAGATATGCACCAGCACAGCTGATGGGATTAGACATTAGTTCTGTACTTCAAGGGATCTGTGCTCATCAAAGGATTTGGGATTTGTTTGCCTGTTTAGTTTAAACTAGACTGTCACCAATCCTTTATATTTAACAGATTCATTTGTTTTTGAGAAACAAAGACAATGTCCAATCCAAAAACAAAACAACAACAAAAAAATCCTCCTTACATTTTTTCCCCATTTAGTAATTCATACTACATCCATTTTTAAATTTTAAACATGCCACATCTTTATTTGCTCTTCATCTGATTAAGTGGTGGTGGTGTATATAGGCTGAAGGTAGCCAACTCTCAAGGACAAACCTCAGAGGTGCTGGGAATACCCCCTTTCCTAAGACTCCAAACTGTGCACGTGTACATGCTAGGTGGGGTAAATGCAACCTGTGTTTTCATATGCTCATGAAGGGGTAAAATGACGGCAGTCATATTTGAAAGATTTCAGGCAATCATACCTTATTTTTTTAGTATTTTAATGCTAATTAAATCACAAAATCATAAAGTTCTTACTTTAGAATGTTTCACATTTGACAAAAAATTCAACCAAAGTACAACTGGTGCAATAGTGAAAAATCATGATAGCTTTTGAAGGCCATGTGCTCAAGGATCTGCTCGGTTTCAGTTCACTAACCTTCAGTCCAGGAGCCCCGTCCTGTCCTTCCACTCCAGGCAAGCCAGGCTCACCCTCAAAATGAAAAAAAAAACGATGTCACTTAGTATAATAGACAATGCTAGCATGTTGTGTAGACAAGGCAATAATCATCCAATAATGCTTGAGAAATAGACAGAATAAGTGCTTTTTAGTGGAAATATAGGTGAGTTTGTAGGGTTCAAAATTCAATGTACTAGAGAACAGAATGCATAATATGATTAATCTCTTCTGTTGAGTTTATTCACCAAGAAAGCTTAAGTGACTTATCAATGGTCATATTTAGCATGTTATTGGGTATATTGTAGACATCAAATAAGCATTAGCTGAAGGAATAAAAGATATTTAAAAAATACAAGACTGCCTTGGTTAAGAATTTTTAAGAGACACATCAGCTAAGGAAACTAAAGACTAGTTCATTGTATTTTTATATTAGATCTAATGGAATGAACATTCATACATTTGAAAAACATACACCTTTTTGGACACCTACTTGTTAGACATATTGAACTCAAAAGTAAGAAGTAAAAATGGTTTACATTCACTCCAAAAAAAGAACAGAATAAAGTTTCCAGGTTTATGGCACTCATTGTTATATTGAGGGACAGCCTTTTGGGGGTGTGGCGGAGGGGAAGACCATGGCAATTAGGCTAGAAAAAGTTCGCATTTCAGAAAGATGATCTCTACTCATCTTTTTGGACTCTCAACCAAAAATTATTTTCCAGAGAAGGAAAAAGAAGTCCCTTGAAGAGTCCAGACACAAAAGGGGATCCTAGTTCCTTTATACTTTCATATGGCTCAAACTTACATCCCCCAGAAGTTCATTTTCACCTTAAAAACATCCCTGAAGCCTTTCTAACTGCTGGAAAACTTTCTTCTTTCCACTGAGAACAATAAAGTTGCTTCTTTGTTGATTTTTAAACTGATACATACATATATATATATATATATATATATATATATATATATACATATATATATATAATCGTTGTTTTAACAACAGTTTTAGATTTACTGAAAATTCAAATGATTTTGAAGACTGTTTTCCATGTTACTCAAAGGACAGGAGTGGCTCAGATCTATGTCTGTGTTCTCAGCTTCAAAGCCATGTGCATTAATAATACAGTCACACTTCCTAGGTGCCAGCGTCTTCACATTTCTTAAGTCAATTATATAAGCCTGAAGGAGGAAATTACTATTTTTAATGCTTTTACAGCTGACGACACTAAGGCACAGAGAACTCATTTGTCCAGATTTACACAGATTCTCAACATTTGGATGCCTATGACCTGGCTGAAGAGATTGCGCTCTTCACACTGTCTGCTAATGAGCAGCAGTGCCTAGAAACAGAGAGAAAAGGTGAATATTTCAGGGCTCAGAACCACTGGCTTCCTGTCTCACTGATAAAAGACTTCTCAGGGTGCAGAGAAACCTGAATTAAATGTAAGTTGCATAATGATCATTTATGATAGATCGGCCAAGTAAAGGAAGCCATGAAGAGCTTGCAGTATTTTTTTAGAACAGCAAAAGGCTTCTTGCTCTTCTAGTGCATTATTACAATTGCTAAAGTACTAACCTCCTAGAAAAAAAGATCCTGCTTCCTGTATAAAATCACACTATAATTTCAACTTTTATACTTTCCTTGGTAAAAATCGCAAAATTCTTGACCTAGAATAATGATGGCCATTGTGGGAAAATGTTGCTTTGTCATTTGTATATAACAGAGGTATGAACTTGGAAATCGAATGCACCCTGAAAGGAGGTATCATTTACTCTGTGAGCGGAACAAGAGCTACTATCTACTTTCTTCCAAGTGCCCACGACAGGGTACACTAATATTGTAACTTGTGGTTTAATGCAAAGACGGGACATAGCCAGGGAACAATATGAACATTGTTTAGACTTTCAAAGAATAACTGTGGTAGCCAGAGTGATTAGTTTTTGAAGGTTAAGCCCCTGGAACCAGACACAACTCCTGCTGAGAGTTCAAGCAAGGAAGAGAAATGTTGTTCAGGTATCTGCTCAACTTTGCAGGACTAAGATTTGCTTTCATTTTCTTTTTGACTTTAAAGATAGCTAAAATAATCTTTAATGTGAAATTTTAAAAATGTGCTCATGATGTCATCATTCTAGATATTTCCTTGCATCTTTTATTCTTACATATTTCCAAGACATTATAGGCATATTACATAGTTTGATATTCTGATTTTTAATTTTTATGTCTTTTTAAGGTGATATGCACCACTGTCATGTGAATAGTTTCATTTTTCCTCTATCAAAATGAGGTGTGATCACTTAATTAGTCTCATGTAACAGGATACACATAATACATAATAATTAAAGGAAGCATTGAATTGAGTTTACGAGGCTTCCTAAATAAACTTTACTAGTACTTTATGAAATATAAATAGAAAGCACAGTCTTGAGGAAGAATGATATACCACATAGCATATATTCCTACATATTCTAATATATGAAGACAAAAAGGTCTTCTCCAACAAGGTTCCAGTGATATCCTGTGGCCACCTAACAGCGAAACATGGACAGTATCAGAAAGGCAAAGCGAATCCCAGGAATCAGCTTGTGTGGGGGAAGGAAGCAACTCTCATGTTTCTTAGAAAACCAAGACTGCTATTCCGAGTGTGCTTCATATTTATAAACGCAGAGGACATTCTACACATGGTAATAAAGGAAAACAGCAGGTAACGTCCTAACTTCAGGTAGACGGATGGGCTTTTCTCTACAATACATTAAATTTTAAGGCTATTCCTGGTCTATTACTCCCAAATGACCATTTCCATATTTAAGCTGAAAGTAAGTTGGACTGACTTGTAAGAAAGATGGCTGGCTGCCTTCATTTTTTTTTTTTTTTTAAACCAAATACTGTATAATACAAAACATCACTCTCAGGACTTTTATAATTATTTCAAGTACTGTGATTCCAGGGCAGCCTGAAAGGATACTCCTAGATGGAAAGGAATGTAGTTCTCTCATAAAGATTGAGTGCTCACGGGAAATAGGTCGCTTAGCAGTCATATCGTTCACCATTGCTCAGTCACAATAGGTTTGCATTCTGTCCCCGGGAGTTTAGAACGAGTTATAGTTTTGCATTTGTTGACTAATATAATTTTACATTCATCTTGTCAAAGTGGATTTCTTTCCAGTAATGCATTTGAAGAAAGAACTCATCCAAACAGAAGAGGAGCGTGGCTTCAAGGCCATGGACGGCGACTGTGGCCAGGCCTGGCGTTCCTGGGCTTCAATCACATTGGTCTTCTCCCATTGGTCCCCGACCAGTTCAGGTGAGCCAATCGGCTCTTTGCCCCTCACCTCATGACCTTCATTTCCTGCAGATGGGCTGGCCCCTAGGACCAGCCCTCAAGAGCATAGCCAGAGCAGGCTGTGGCATCTGCCTGGCTCCTCCTTTCTTCCCTGGCAGCAGCCTGTGCTGGGAGTTCAGCCTCTCTGTGGGGAGCAACCCAGCCCTTCCTGCCCCTTCCTTTTTTCCCCTCATCTCCTGAGGCAGAGGAAGCTTTGCAACATGGTGAAAAAGAAACAGGAAACCTTTGGCCTGGACTACTAGGTGGGTCACACTTCAGATAAATGGCCTTCCTCCCTCAAAGGAGACTCCGTTCACCCCAGTGACATGACAAGGGTCCCTAAATCCTGTGTTACACTAGGAAGTATGCTGGCATCCACTATTGCAGACAGCTTGGGGTCACACTCAGGAATAACTAAATTAAACCTAGTAATCAAGGCTTTGTTGTACCTTCTGAAACACTACAAGTGCTTACAACTTTGCCCTAAAATGCAATTGTTCTATAAATAAATTCACAGGATGAGCTCATTTCAGAACCAAGTCCATTGGCTGACACTTGTTGTTAGGCTTTGGTACATGGCAGACAGAAATCACACAGAATTTGAGGAAAGGAATTGAAATGTGGTGAAAAGCTAAGACTTCAGGGTGGGCTCAGAAGAGCTGAGTTTTTCTGGGAGAACCATGGTAAAACATGAAGGCTTAGGAGCAGTGTGTGGGATCACATGAGGGCCTGACCCACCGTGCAACCCCTCCTCCCCCAGCGTAGTGCTGCAGGAGCTGTGGGTACTGTGACCCTTGGACTAGGGGTGCACAACCACAGTATGGCCCACACTGGGGGATTTGAGCTGGGCAAGGGCTCAGGACAGGCACTGACACAGAAGGGGCGACTGAGGCATAGCTCCCGACTGCTGTGGGCCTGGGCCAGGATGGAATCACAGAGGACAGACTCCCAGTTCCTTGGAAGGCCTAAGTGAGGGGAGACATGCCTGTCTGGGGACAGGGGTGTGGGACAGTGCTTTCTTTCTAGGTGACTGGAAGGTGCAAGATGAGCCCGGTTTGCTGTGGAGTGCAGGGCCACACAGGATGCTTCTGTGGGTCTAAAAATGACCTCTTAGGGAGGAAAGGGCTTCAAACAAGCTCGAGATTTAGAAGGACAAAGATCTAGACAGCAGGAGGCAGCTATGTGAAATATTTCTTAGGAATGGGAAGAATCAGCCCCACTATAATTGCCCAGTACCCCAGTGTTGCCTGAATCTCCCCTAAAATGGGCCATGGTGTTCATTGCTGCTTTGGAAGGGACAGGGCCTGCTGGAAGTATCAGTAACAGCAGGAACTTAACCATTGTCCGTCCCTAGCAAGGGCAGTGAGGACTCACCTGAGCCTCTGATCCTCCCTCTCATCCCAAAGGCACTCAGAAGGGTAGGTAGATGCTGGAGGGAAGGGAAGTTTTCCCTCTGTGTATGTGGACCTGAGGAATGAAGAGTCTGGAGTGATGGGAGCCACTTTAAGACCAAGAGGAGAGCAGGAACTAAGGCCAAAGCAGGGAGGTGGGTAAGGAATGAAAGCAACTAGTTTCTTGGTGACGGGACCTTGGCACCAGAGCAAAGCAGAGCTGCAGCCAGCATTTGCACTGGGCTTTGTATTTCATGTAATGCAAAGAGAGGCCTGCATTTTAATACAGGGACTGGTTAAGTTTTATATCTTGTAACTTCATTTGCCTTTGAAAATATATCTATTCTTTTTTAAGTTTTATAATCCAAGTAAGTTATTTTTCCTAGCTATAGTTCTTAAAAAAAGCCCCTATGTAAAGTTTGATAGTCTCTTTTCTCTTAGAAAGAAAACATAAATAATTATAAATAGATATTAGAAAGGGCTACAACCAACTGGAGCGATTCCAAGGTCAGCGAAGAGCAGAATGAGTGAATACTCCTTCCAAACACCGACTGGGTCACCTGGGAGGTTTGTGAATCCTGGGAGCATGAATGCCTCCGGTCCAGAGAGGAGAACTGTCTGCATGGACAGCTAATGTTTGCTAATGAAACACTGAGGGAAATATTGCAATTTCCATTTGGTAAGTGAAACTATGGCTCACAGA
>PVKA01004911.1:0-92500 GCA_004027165.1 Ctenomys sociabilis
CCTTCTTTCTATAGCATCATGAGAGTAAAACAACAGCTGCATGTACGCATGACATGTGAGTATTTGGACATCAGGAAAGTGGTGCATCCGAAGGATTTTAGTGTCAGCTAGGACCTGACCCTAAACAAATACAGCAACTGCTTTGGGCACCATCATTTAACTCCTGTGCAGGGACATCTGGACTTAACTTCCTGCACCCAGGACAGAGGAGACAAAGGAAACCTTTTAATTTACAGTAAGCAGAGATTAGCTCCCTTTTACCTCTTCTTCTTCCTCCTCCTCTTCCTCCTATTCTTTCTTCTTCTTCTTCTTCTTCTTCTTCTTCTTCTTCTTCTTCTTCTTCTTCTTCTTCTTCTTCTTCTTCTTCTTCTTCTTCTTCTTCTTCTTCTTCTTCTTCTTCTTTTCTTCTTTTCTGGCTTATTTTAAATGTCAGGCCTATTTGAAGCAATAAAACCAGGCATAGATTTCCGCTATGAGAAACTTCTTATGTGTCTATAACAACCCCCCCAAATACATATTTGTAAAGAAGCCACAATTCTCACAAGAATTAAATGTTTCCAAAATTTGCTTTGGGCAGTAAAACCACAAGGTTATTAAGATATTGACTGTATCATTGGATGGATCTTTTTAATTTTTTAAAATTAAGCTTACAATCAGTTTGACAAACTGCAGCAATAGAAAAAAAAGTCTGCTTTAAACAAAAGCTATCTTTTCTTCAGCAAAAGTAGAGTTACGAGGATGGAGAATAAAGTTAATTTCAGTTTCATTAATGATATCTGAAATGAAATAATGTTACATGTCTCCTTTCCAACCTTGCAGGTAGACAAGTACAATATTTATTTGTTTCTCCTTTGGATAATATAAGAGTGGTTGTTACCTTTAAGCCATATAGGCCTTTAATTAATGAATGCAAGGAAAATGATTCTGGCTGTGTTGAGATTGGGCAGAAGCATGTAGAATACAAGAGATTTAACCTTAAAAATGAAGAAAATATTGTTGTAAATACTCCATTTGCTAAGAACAAATGGCATGGCATTTGAATTAAAAGCTTCTATCAGAAGCAGCGTGTGCCTCCAATCAGTCTGTACCTTTCCATGTTAATGGAGCTGAGTTTGAGCCTTGCATTTACAATTATGGAGGCTGACTTCACCCCTTGGAAATGACTTAAAAAGATTAGCATTCATGGATTATTTATTAGCTTCCCCTGAATGTGTTTCTAAGAATGGAAACAACATATTGCGCCGAAGTCCAGTTTCCGAGTTTAAGTCTTTGAATTAACAGCACAACCACCCATTGTCGCAAAGGCAGCTCTCGGAAGTCACAGGAAATGCTGTCACGCATTTCTCTCCATCTTTAGGGGCAGTCTTTGCTCCTTGCAAGCACAGATGGAATGCTGAGCCCAGCTCTGGCGGCAGCTTTGCCTTCCATGTGCTGTAAACACGGCAGCTTGTAGAGAGGAGGCTGTATGGACAGGCAGCTGCTCAGAGCTGCCACAGCTATCACTGATAGGGAATGCCTGTCTAGGTTCAACAGAAGACTAGGTGACATGGTGGCACTGGCAGTTTAACCCAAACATACTTTCTGCCTAGATAACAAAAATGTCATGTGTGTGTCACTGACAGCAACCCCAGAGGAGCTCCAGGTTTGCAGCAGCACTGGCACATGAGGCCTATCGGCCATCTCAAGCCTTTCACTGGCTGCCACCCTGTGACTCTCACTTCCTACATGCAAACAGCCCAAACAGGCAGGTAGGCAAGGGGCAGCGAGTATGCAGGGGTGACCTAGTGCAAATGCCCGGCTAGGGCCTTGAGTTAAAGCTACCAAAGGCACCCAAAGCCAACTTTGCAGGGGAGCTAAGATTCTCCCAAGAAAAAGCCAAATGAAGGGTATGAATAGCTGCAGTGAGGGGCCCGGGAAGAGGCAGTGCTGGAGCCCAGACTCTGCAGGGGTCTCCTCTGGCTAAACAGGGGAGCTGAGAGCAAGGAAGGAGTGGTGACCCCTGCAAGTCTGGGATTTGCATTTCAAAATACTGATTCTTTGCACTGCTTTGGCTCACAAGACTCCCAGCCTTAGGCTGTATTTATTCTGTGTGTGTGGTTTGTTACTGTTTTTCTTAACCTAAGAGTATTATACATAAAACCACGTGATTTATTTTTAGAAGACTGGACACAGCAAAATTTACAACCTGTACAAGTGATGGCTATTTATTGCTTTGTAAAGCTTGTTCTACAGAACCCTTCAGGAAAGTACTGTTGGAACAGTGATGCCCTCCTGATATCCAAACTATAATGTGATTTATGAACAGTTTATTTACCTTTTATTTTATTTTATTTTATTACATTTTTGTTGATACAGGGTCTCGCTACGCGGTTGAGACTCGTAGTGATCCTCCTGTCTTAGGCTTCCCAGTGCTGGGATCACAGGCATGCACAACTATGCCTGGCTTTGGGGCCGGCATAGCCCATCCAGTGTTCTGGGGCAGGCACAGCATGTGACACTGGGGATTGAACTTGGGACCTTGCACTTGCCAGGCAGTGCTTAGACAGCCGAGGTAGCTCCTCAGACCCGTGAATAGTTCATTTAAAAGGACATATCTAATGTGAAAATAGGACCTAATCATAACTTTTTCCCTAGAGAACAAGTTGGAGACCTGTAGTACCATTTTATAATATATTAGAGTTCTAAGTTAAGGCAAACTTATATTAAAAATTTACCTTTACTCAAGTGAGAATGGATTTATCTTACTTAAAGCATGGAACTGAGGTGTATGACAATGGATATCATTTTTATTTTTATTGTCCTTCATGTTTTAATTCTTGGCTCAGTAAATAAAATTGGGGTGAAGGAAAACAAGTTCTGAAAGTAAGGGTTGTTGAGATTTGTTTGTTGTTTTGTTTGCTGTGTTGTCCAGGCTTAAGCTAGACTACTAGGCTGAAGTGATCCTCCTGAGTGATCGAGCACATCCTCGATCTCCTGAGTAGCTGGAACTATATGCATACACTACTATCATAGGATTGTTGTTTAAAACAAACTAACTCAGAATTGATGAGAAAATTTGCCTTGGTTGATATGATTTTCATTCATGCCATTCATTCATTCATTCATACACCAGGGGTTTCTGTGAGGCAGCTGTTACACTGGGGATGCATGAATGTATCAAAGATGAAGTTTAGCCCAAAGAGCTTATAGTCTAACAAGAAAGAGAAAACATGTCCACATATAACTGGCATAAGAAATACACAAAGAGGGATGAAATAACACTGGGAGGGGTGAATTCTCCTTGAGTTGTCTTTTGATGGATAGAACTGGGCAACAGTGGTAGTGAGAATGTGGGAAGGGTGATTCTCAGAACGTGTAGGCAGAATCCAGTGATCCCAGCCATGAAGTCATTTGTGTCCATGAATACAGAGAGAAGTGCTGAGAGCTTCCACACTTTCTAGATGAGGAACAGACTCAGCACCCCTGGCTTTGGTGCTGACTCTATCTTTTTTTTTTTTTTGTCTTTTTTGAGACAGGGTCTCACTATGCAGTTCAGGCTGGCCTTAAGCTCACTTTGTAGCTCAGGCTGGTCTCGAACTCACAGCAATCCTCCTGCCTCAGCCTCCCGAGTGCTGGGATTACAGGCATATGCCACCATGCCCGGCTGACTCTATCTTTTTTTAAAGACAATTGTGGGCTTTGGGTCATTTTCATAAAATACTGTTATTATCACAGACTAATTTCTAGAAAGGATTCCAAAAAATACAAATATAGACATATGAGTAGAAAGATAAAAGGAAATATCAACCATAATTCTACCACCCACTGAAAAGGTTGCATGGGTTATTCTGTCAGATTTTTCTATTTATATATATGTATTTTTTATTTTTTGAAAAGTTTTAATGGTATAACTTATGTTATAAAATTCACTCTTTTGAAGTGTGTCTGTCAATGGCTTTTATTAACTTTACTGAATGTTGCAATATTATAAGTTCTATCTAGATATACCCTTCCAAACCCCCATGCACTCACAGGTGGGGTTTTTAGTAGATGAATGAATTATGTGTATACAATACTGAACCATGAGTGTGTGATATTGGATCATAGGTTCATGATACTGGATTAGTCCAGCAATGGGTTTATAGCTGGGTGTGATGTTGGGAGGTGAAGCCTGGTGAGAAGATAATCCTTTTCCTTTGGGAAGCTATTGCTTCATGCTTGCCTTGTCGTGAGCTGTTTCCCCACTGCCATGTCAACATGTCCCCATGTCTTGAAGACAGCTGACTAGACTAAAATCTTTACAAAAGTATAAACTCAAATAAACCTTTCCACTTTTAACTTGTGGATATCAGGTCCTTTGCCCCTGCAGTTGTCTATATTTTTAAAGTAAAACAGTATGTTAAAAGCATGGTTTTGGTTCCTTGTAACACTTTTATCACAACTATCTTTCTATATTGATAGGTGTGTAGTTGCTTCATTGTTTACTACCGTAATTTTATTAACCCATGTTCTATTTTAGAACATCCTAATGAACACACTTGAGTATAGATCTTTGTGCATATTTTAAATTCTTTTCTACAGTGGTATTCTAGTAAATTTTTATTAACTTGTGCTTCCATCAGTGGAATCAAAGTACCATGTTCCAATACTAGATATTGTTTGTTTTTTTGATTTCTGATACACTGATAGTTAAAACCTTGTAAACTTAATGGCATGTCTTTCATTACCTATAATGATTTTTTTCCTATTAGTCATGCATTTTGTGAGTATGTGAATTATTGTATTATGTCCTTTGCCCTTATTATACTTGGGATGTTTGTTTTATTGTTGCTTTGAAAAAGGCTTTTACATGATATGAATAGTAATGTTTTGTCACATATTTTACCACATTAGGATATTTTCTGGTGGTCTTTTGTCTCATATTTCTCTTAGTCTTCTAAAAAGCAAAGCACAAAACAAAAACTTTGTATCTGGAGAGATATTGTCAAGTGGAACAAAAACACAAAACAAAGCATTTGTGAGCTCACCATTTAGTGCTAACATCAGTGCGTATATCCCAGAGCTTTTTACATTCCTGTTAGAAAAAAATGTCAGGTTATTCTACATATTATTTTGTGTAATGTACCTTTTCTCCTTAGATGCCATAAGTATGTTGCCACTGAAACAAATATTTGAGGACATCTTCACTATTTTCCTTAGAAGATGGTGCTTAAAATGAAATTTCTGGGTCAAAGAGTAGGCATATTTTGAAAGACTTCGATATGCACGGTTGAATTAGGCTTTCACTGCCATCTGGAAGATGCTTACAGGAGGTGGCTTTCATGTTCAGTGGCTGCAGGACTTTGCCACTACCCTTCTAGATAAAAGCTTCGGTGTGCATGGAGAGCTGAAGTGGGGACATGGGGTAGAAAGGAGACTCTAAAATAAAAGCCATACGTGGAATCCCAAAGGTTGAGAGTGGTTCTTTCAGGTGGTCATGATCTGACCTGGGGATGCCAAGTCCTTGAGGCCCAAGAAAAGTGCACCACAGTAGCGCAATCCAGGTACCCTCCCTGCCTTTAGATGGCCAAGGGGGATGGCAGTTCTGCTCACTGGACAAAAGAAGAGGGCAGAACCTTCACTCAGTTTGTCAGGCTGATGTCAGGGTGCCCAGTAGCCAGGGGAGGCTAAAGAGCTCTCGGTTGGAACCCACACCGGTGGTAGAATAAAGACTTAAAAATCTTTTGAATTTATTTTATGAATTTTTTATTGGTTGTTTAAAATTGTGGTAAAATATATATGACAAAATTCACTAACGTAACTATTTTCATGTATACAGTTTAGTAGTATTTTATAGTCTTGCTGCTGCTCAACCTATCTCCAGTTTTTCTTTGTGCAAGACTAAAACTCTATAGCAATAAAGACCTGTCTCTGCCACTCCATCCCACTCCAACCCATAGCATGTAGATTGACTTCCTGTGTCTATGTTTTTGACTACTCTTAAATTTAGAAAGAATCATGTGATAACAATATTTTTGTGTCATTTATTTTACTTAGGTTCATCCATGTTGTAGCATGGATAAGTATTTTTTTAAGGTTGGAATGAATCTGTCTATCTGTCTCACATTTTATCTGTTCATTCAGATGGACAAGGGTTTTTCCTACCTGTTGGCTGTTTTGAATAATGCTGCCATGAACATACATGTGCAGATAACTTTCTGAGATCTTGCTTTCAGCTCTTGTGTAGACATATCCCAGAGTGGAATTTCTGGGTCACGTGAATTCTATTGTCATGTGACGCTATAGTAATTCTATTTTTAGCTTTTTGAGGAACCGGCCTATTGTTCCCCATAGTGGCTGCCCCTCTGCACCTTCCTTCCAACTGTGCTCAGGGATTCTAACTTCTACATCCTTACCTACATTTACCATTTTCTGGCTCCTGATGGGTGTGCAGTGACAGCTAACTGTGGCTTTGCTCTGCATTTCTCTAAGTTACAGTGAGTTCTAGAGGAAGTAAAAGTCAAGCTCCTGGACCAAAATGTAGAGCCCAGCATTGTGTTATGCTTTTATGTTGGGCCACACGGTGATACAGCTTCTGTAGAGTCATCATTCTGTAAACCAGGTAATGGAGGACACTCACACCCATCCTAGCTCTTTTCCATGTTACTACTAAGGAGCATCAAGTTAATCTCCAACAATAACAAAACTAAAACTTTGTTCCAAAGAGAGAGAGTCATACGTAAATATGAAGCATTGTGAACAACTTGCTGTCAAGATCTACCGAAAGGCCCACAGAACAAGACCCTAAGTTACATCACAGGAGACATTACTAGAGACTTACTTGAAATCCTTGAGTGACATCTCCTTTAAAATAATATAATCCACTCTGAACCAGGCACTTAATCATTTATCTGTACCATGAGCCTGACCATATGTCTCTGATGTCTGCCTTCAATGACTATACTTAAACAAATTCAGAATTTTGAGCTTTACTGTCCCATTTTTGGAGCCACTAAGACAGTAACAGATTAAATAGGATGAGCCAGCCAGCCATACTTCTTGTAAAGTTATCCCCAGAGATAAATGTACAATGTTGTTCTGGAGGCTGTGGTGGTGTCTGCAGTGTAACTAAGGTTGACAGACTGCCTGCATGTGGGTGGCTGTCTCCTTTCCAGCTGTGACCAGCTGAATTATATCACCTGTCCTGTTTGATGTATTAGGATATGCCCAAGCTCAAGATGCATGTTGCTGCAATAGGGAAATTAATGTCCACCACTGGAGGCAATTAATAATGATTAAGAGCAAAACAGCAGGGTTAAATCTGTGCATTTAACGGAGTGTTCATAGACTTTTATACTATATTTCAGCCTAGTTGCTCAAAGGGGGAAAAAACTCTTTCGGGGGACTAGAACAATCTTATCTTAATTAACGCATAAACTTAGATGAAATGTCAAAGTCGTTTCAATGAGACATGCTTATTCATTATTTATTCAGTCCTCCCTTCATGGAGCTGCAGAGAAGCACGGCGCAAATGGTAGTAGACTGCAGACAGAAATGGTGAGAGGAAGTTGCAGAGTGAGTAGAACTCTCAGACTTTGAAACTGCTCCATGCAACGTATCAATTGGAGTGGGAGATTTTCACCTCTTTTATTTTATGGTTCTTTAGTTAATACATTGAACAATAGCAACTAATGGGCACAGCATAGTTCTGCAATGATCAGTTTGGTGCATGGCTATGAAATCTTTGTGTAATATGCTTAGTAGTGGATAACTAATTTCCTTTGGTGACTATAATTTAGATATAATTTTGAATATTGGAAGTCTAAATTGAATATGGAATCTTACCCCAAAGTACAGAAAACAATGAAAATTAATGACTTCAAGCTGAAAAAACAGATGAACCTGAACGGTATCGGCATACAAAAACATAAGTACTCTGACAAGGCATTTATGTCACCACACAGTGGTGGTTTAGAGCATACAAATATAATCCAAATATTTATTGATAAGATCTTTTATTACAAAATTTCAGAAGGCAGATTAAAACATAACTGGCCCTTGGTTGGACTTCAGAGCCCAGAGAAGATTACAGGATTACAGGCGCTTAAGCTAAGTGATAATTTAATTCTCATTATTATTATTATTATTATTATTATTATTATTATTATTTTGGCAGAACTGGGGATTTAACTCAGGCCCTTGCACTTTCCAGGGAAGCACTTATTTCACAGAGCCATCTCCGTGGCCCTTAATTTTCATTATTTAAAAGCTATGAAATAAAGATCTTGGAAAACTACGCAGCCCTGTTTTTTATGATAGAACCTACACCAAGACTCCGGCATAACTGTGAAGCTGTGACAGCTGTGGGAGTGCAGGCCCTGCTAGCTGCCTCAGCCCTTGCGGCTCCCCGTGGGTAGGGCTTCCCCTCTCACTTCCCCACCATTGTGCACTCAGGAGTTGTTGAATCTACATAATCCTTAAGAAGTTTAAATCACAGTGAAACATTCAGGTAATAATTAATTGTTTGGCTTATTTGATTCAGATATCCAGATCTTGGCCATAACTGAAATATGCTTTTTTTTTTTTTTTGTAGTTTTAGGACAGTGTACAGGGTCTACAGGGTCTTACTGTGTACACTGGAGTTGTAGTGATTCTCCTGTTTACATTATAGGCATGTGTCATCATGACCAGTCTCAATTGCCATCTCAGCTTTTCACAGAGAGCAAATTGGTCAAGCAATGGCCGTGACTCATCCACATGGCTGACACTGACAAAGGATCTACAGAGTGCAGTACAGGGTTACAGGTTAAATCCTGAGGGGTATTGACTGACCTTATCAGATACAAAAGTTACATTTCTTATTATATAGGTCTCGCTTTATCTTGGTCTTGACCATCCAGCAGAAAAGCATAAAAATGAGGTATAAAAAGTAAAGCCATATTAATAGGCTGAGCTGTAAAAGGCTCAAGTCAACAACTTATAACATTGCCAGTCCTATGGATAACCAACTACTATTATGGACTACTGGACTATATTGGAATATTTTGCTGAATTTACACACCTATAATATTTAAATGACAATGCAATACCCTTCTCTGACAAAACTAAACAAAAAGGGGATACAAATGAAGGATCATTTTGTATCTGTACATTCAAAATAGGATAAGTATAAAGCTACATTCTCTTAATTCAATGGATAAAAAGATGTGTGTTAACAGTGTTTGTGGACAGGATATCATGTCCATATCATGTACAATGAATAACCACTAAGACAATAATATGCAATGTATTTATTATTGAAACTGTCCTACTAATAGGTTTTGAAACTGTCTCATTACTATTTGTTTCTCAATAAAATTATTTAATAAATAAATATGTAAATAAATAAAGATACACGGGACATACAAACAGGGCCAGGGATTTAGCTCAGTGGCACAGCCCCTTGGTAAGCAGGAGGTCCTGAGTACAATTTCTGGTTAAAAAAAGAAGGGACATATATAGAAACTATTCCCAGTAAATATAGAATAAAGATTATTTGGAAGTTCATATAAAATGTTAAAAAATAACATTTTAAACTAAAAGCATGTATTAACAAATTTCAAATTATTGGTATCAGTTAAATTATACTCGTTGCCTACAGTAAAATTAAGTTACAAAAAATATAAAAAGGTAATATCTGAGAACTCACTGGTTATACACATGTAAATAATTAAAATAGGTCAGATTCAACCTCAAATAGGTTAGAAGAAGAAATTTTGTTGAAAATTCAAACATGCTTAATATGAGAAAAGGTAATGGTATCAATTAAAACTTTGATATGAAGAAGTAACATTAGATAAACAAAAGTCTCAAAGCTTAATTGTAAAAAAGAAAACAAGTCAGTTATAATATGGACAAAAGATATAATGAGACATTTTACCATCAGGTGCTCAATAACCATGTGTAAAGATGTTTAACATCATTATTGTCTGAAGAAATGTGAAATTAAAACAAAGATATTCCTACAAGCCTAACAAGTTGGATAAAATAAAAAATACTGGTACCATCAAATACCTGCAAAAATAGGGAGAGATTGGGACATTCATGTATTACTAATAGGAATTTAAAATGCTTAGCTACTCTAGAAAGTAGTTCGTCATTTTCTTTAAAAACTACACATGCAATTACCAGACCCATACATATGCCTGATAGGACCACTGTATAAACTATCATACGCGCTTCATGGGGTAAATGGTTAAGCTGTGGTACATCTATAGCGTGAAGTAGTATTCAGCAATACAAAAGAAAGAACTATTGATACACCCAACAATCTAGATGAATCTTTACAGAATAGTAGCAAGTGAAAAAAGGTCCCCAAACCAATATGATTTTAGTCATATAACATATTTGAAAGAACAAAATTAAATAGAGAGACAACAGATGGGCTGTTGCTAGATGGCAAGAAGAGGGAGAGAGGGGAGGAGTAGAGTGGGAGACCCTTGTCCTGATGGAAGTGGCACTGTGTCCTGGGTGCACTAGTGCTATCCCCTGGGGCAGGGGACATTGCATTGCAGAGCTGCAGGATGCAGTCACTGGTGCAGACAGTGCAAGGGGTACTGGAACATCTTTCTGTGTGATTTCTTACGACCATGTGTAACTTTACAATCATCTCAACATATAAAATTTAGTTTTATTTATTGCTTTATTTATTATTTTCGTTTTTTAAATTAATTTTATTGAGAAACAAATAACAATGAGACAGTTTTAAAACAGATTAGTAAGACAGTTACAATAATTAATACGTTGCATATTGCTGTCTTCATAGTAGTTATTCATAGTACTAGGTGCAGACATAATTTCCTGTCCAAACACTATTAGGACAAAGCTTTCTTCTCATTGAATTAAGAGAAAGCAGCTGTACATCTATCCTAACTATTCTGTATATACAAAATTTAGTTTTAAAAGACTGAGATGCAGTGAAAGTGATACTTTCAAAGTTAAACATTTACATAAGAAAAAATGATTAAAATTAATGACAGAAGCAGTTAGAAAAATAACAGTATAAAAGCCTAAGCTTATTTCACCTGAAGAAAGGAATAGTGAAGAGCAGGCATTAGTGAAAAAAGAGCAACAAAAATACTTCAGGAAGGTTGCTCAAGTTAAAAATGCTTCTACGCAAAGACCCTTCCTATGAGAGAGCCTCTGGCAAGACCGACCTTGGAAGTGAGAGAGGAGATCCAAACTGACAGCGTTGGGAACAAGACAAAGGCTAGAAGTGAAGATCATAGATCATTATGCGCCTGTAAACTCGAAAATACAAGGTGGACATATTTTTAGAAAAATATGACTGACCTACACTGTCATAGATGAAGCAAAATGTCTGGTTGGGAAATCATTACATGTTTTTAACTTTTTGCAATGAAAACTTGAAGACCAGCAAACTTTCAAGGCATACATGATTATCCTACTCAAGCGCTTCTTAAGCATAGAAAAAGAAGAGAAAAAAGATATATCAGTCCATTTGTGCTACTATAACAAAATACTTGAGGCTACATATATTTACAAAGAAAAGAGGTTCACATGTATAGTGTTTGATACATTGTGTCAACTGGAAAAGTTTAAGAGTTTAATTAAGTGACTCAGCAGAGAGCCAGGATTCTTAGTTTATAAACCTCATTCTGTGCAAGAGGAGGGCATGGACATTGTGTGAGTTCTACACTCCCAGCCCCAGGGTAGTTTGTTTACAATATAAGCAGGAGACAGAAGCTTGCTAGAAGGCAAAGCTGTCGCCCTTCCCTTTGCTGTTGGTTGTTTTCTGCTGCCAAGAACTGCTGCACTGTGCCCTGTGCCCCTCTGTCTGGGAGCCAGCCGAGTACAGACTGAAACCTGCACAAACTGTGAGCTAAAACCTTACCTTCCTTCATTTTGAATGTCAGGTATTTGCCCAAGCAACAAGTAAAAACAAGACAACATGTAGCGCTGGTGGGTGACATACAACGGCTGGGCATCTTCTCAAGGACAGACTGCATATTTAAGCAAGAAGCCTGAACAGGACCCGGGTCCTGGAGGAAAATATTAATCCCTTCTGAGAGCAGGGCCCTGAGGACCTAAGGACCTACTGCTACACCTTCCCCTCAGAGGTCCTATCACCTTTCAAAATGCCATACCTGGGACCTGGCTTCCAACATGTAAACCCTTGGGGAACAAACCACATCCAAATCACAGCAGAAGGACAGAGAAAAGGAAGGAAGAAGAAAGAGGAGTGAGAAGAAAGAGAGGAAAGAAGAAAAAGAAAGAAATGAATGCTTTCTAACTCCTACCAAGATATCAGATCTAGATAAAATCAGGTCAAGATCAAAAAATACTAAATAAAGTGAATGCAAACCAAACTTAGTAATAGAGAAGAGATACACCTGGCTTCACCCCAGAAATGCACTACTGTTTGTTCAATAGTAGAGACATTGGTCCACTCCAGTAAATGTTAAAAAGAGAAAAGCCTCATGGCCTTACCAGTATGGAACTCAGCGAGAGTCTAAACCTGTTTATCACAAGAACTCTTGGACAGTGGCTGTACAGGAGGCACACATGAGGAAGTCCACAGTGCGCAGAACCAGAACAGCGTCACAGCCAGGAGCAGTGGATGAGGGGTGAGCCGTGGGGCGCTTACACCAAGCAAACTAGTGCCAGCCGATGAACTGTGCTATGGACAACAAGGAGACTCACTGACAGAATGTCGAGCAGTACCTAGGTAAAGCAGAGATGAGACCAGCACAAGACGCAGGGAGCAGCAAAGTAGGGTATGCGTGAGCCTGGCCCTCGGGAGTGCTTGGTGTGGCTGGTAATATTTCATGGAGCAGGGAGCAGGTACATAGATGTTCACTTATTCTTCTTCTTTAGAGCGGCCTAAACTTAGTCAGTGGCCCCTTGACTTGCTTGTTGTAATTCAAGTTGTCCATGGAAGGCTGAGGCTCCTCCACGCAGCCTCCAAAAATCTGTCTCCTATACACAGGCAGATCTCAGTGTCCTTAGAGAGCCACTGGCCCAGGATTTCTCATTTAACCCCATGCAGGAAACAATGTTGTAATGTTCTTTCCAAAACTCTTGAAAGGTTAAATTAGTATCCAAGACCATCTGGAAGCACAAGCAGCCAGCATTCGGGTCATAACTCAAAACTTTGGTCATAAGTTAAAACTAAAATTCTAGTCATGACCCAAGTTGTTCACTTGTCAGGCCAGTCATAACTCAAGGGTCCACTGTGTATGCTTTCTTATGTGTGTAACTACTGTCTATAGAAAAGGGGAAACTTCTTGACATTCTTGTAGCCTGCTAGGTTCCCTGTGTTAACATCTTCTGCTTCCACCACACTTATCATTGCTTTTGAAGAACAAGCTAAAAGGGGCAGGAAAAGCAAGGGACACCCATGAGTCTTTCCTACTTCTTTTGGGTCACAAGTCTGTAGACCAGCATTATTTCTATGACTTTTTCAGAAGGCTTGTCATCAACTTTGAGATGCTGTACCCTAAAGCAAATCTTAATTACCATCCTTTGTGCTTTCCATTAGAAGTTGAATAAGTCACATCTGACTACTGTGTGTTCAAGCACTGTGCAGAGCACTTAGCAGGTGCCAGGCTCCAGACTAATGCGTCGCAGGCCTCAGCTCATTTTCCTCCTCTCTTGTGAAGCGTCCACCATAATGGCCCTCATTTCTCAGCTGGGTGCTGGCCGCATGATGAGGACGTGGGAGAGCAGGAATTTGGGTCCAGCGCTGTTTGTCTATGCGCTACATTGCCTAGGAGTACAGAAAATAGAATTGGCATTTTGAGAGACTTGATTTGGGTAAAACAAAATTGCTTTTGAAATAGTATCCAGTGCAGAGGAATGCAGTTATAGCCCTTATGTGGGGACAGGCCCTCTAATAAGTAGAAAAACCACATTATACCAAGCTTTTATTGAATGCAGTTACTGGCTTTGATTGGCCCAGATGTAAGTCTACAGCCAGGGAAGGTCATGGAGAGTCGTAACTCTATGCACTGCTGTATTTCTTCATAATTACCCAAAGGAAGCCATAGGACTTAAAGACCAAAGGCGTACTTTCTTTACAATCCTCACACAGCCTAAATCAGCTATAACTATAACTGTCCTCAGGGTTCCAAAGTGACCTCTTATTAAAATGATCTATAATTTTGATTAGTTTCTATTGCTCTCAGCAGAGCCCAGGGTCTGTTGACTCTGAATTCACGTTTTCTTGCTGAAAGAGCTGGACTGCTCAGTTGTTTGAGAAGGGGCCTCCAAGAGAGCAAGGGGTTGGGGCTCTAGGTGTAAGCCAACTTGCTTTTGCTCTTACTTTTATGACTTCAGAAATTCATGTGCAAGTACATGGCCAGAGACACTTACAACTCACTTTCCCGAGTTCAGTCCTGGGCAGGATCAAAGTGGTAAGAGGGACTTCGGGGCTTTCAGTTCTACCTCATGATAGACACACATAGTTGTAGCCTACTGAGACCCACCATGGCACATGGTTTGGGTGGACCATAAACATTATCTCACCTTTTTCTTTCTGTGGATTTTATTTCTTTTTTTTTTGCAACAGGATCTTATTATATAGTCTCAGGTTCCTAGCCTTGGCCTTGCCATGTAGCCCATACTGGTTTTGAACATGTGATCTTCTTGTGTTGACCTCCCAAGTGCTGGAAGTGGTGTTTTTGTCTTTCATTATCGCTGGGAAAGTACGAAGAAAAGTTAACAAGTTTGGGGAAGTGTATAATCCAAAGTTGATCGATGCTGAAGGGAAAATGGTTGCTTTAAAACAAATGAAGAGTGTGCCGGCATCGGGAACAGGAAACGGGGAAGGGGCCCAGAGTGCGGCCCCGCGGCGCTCATTACGTCCCCAGAGCGCGGAAGCCATGGTGGCGTGGTCCCCGCAGGAGTTCCCACGGCTCCTTGCGGTGTCTTTCCCGGGCAGATGCTACGGGTTGGGCGGGAGCTCGCGCGGTAGAGCAGGTGCAGGTTGGGCAAGGCCAGGCTGCAGCGATAAGGGTGCGGCCGGCCCTGGAGGACGCAGATTGCGCAGCCCCAGGGGACTCGGCGGCTGCGAGACGCTTTCTGCACCGCCAAGTGGCCGAGCGTCATGAGTCAGCCCCGTGTCGTGCTGTCTGTCATTGGTTTTTATTCCAGAACTGAAGCTGCTGTCCTCGCAGCTCCGCTGGTTCCTGCCCGGCAATAGAAGCAAAGCCTTGCATCACCACGAGTGACTCATCCTGAATTCCCAGGTCCCGCTGATGGAGATTGCTAGGTTCAGATCTTAAATGGCTCCCAGAGGCACATACTGTGGGCTGAAGGTGACAACCAGATGGCATAAGGTGGCACTTGGATTGGAAGTGGAGGAAATGGACACCCTAGACATCTGCAGAAGTGGGGTAAGGGAATCCTACAAAGAATGGGATTTCTCTCGGGAAAATTTTTAGGTCCATGAATCTGAGCCCACAAATGTCTGTCATAGCACATAATTGTATGTCCTTGACTCGGTGTGTGGTGTGGTTTGGTTTGGTTTTTTGAGACCATCTTCATTGTGTAGTTCAGGCTGGACTTGAACTCACTATGTGGCCTAGGCTGGCCTCATACAAATGCTGGGGTTACAGGAATGCATCACTATTATGGCTTCTTGGTTCTTAGCATTCCTTTTTCCTATTGTGGGAGAAAACTGTACAGACACAGGTATAGGAAGTCATATAAGATGTACTGTCCTCATCTCACAGTGACTGTGACGCACTGCAGACCAGACAAGTGCGGAAGTCCCAGGCCAGCTGTCTCGGTGGCTCCAAGGCCTCTTTGCTTAGCCTCTGGACCATTGTTTCCCATGTGTGGCTGTCCCTCTTTGTGTGTCTGAGACCTGCCCTCTTCCACTAAGGCTATAGTCCTGTTGGATCAGTCCTACCCTGACAACCTCACTTTTAACTTGCTTATCTCTGTTTATCTTGTTTTTTGGTTTGGGTACCAAGAATCAAACCGAGAACCTTGCACTTGCCAAGCAGGCGCTGTGCCACTGAGCTATCTCTCTGGCATTTACCTCTCTTTGGACCCTATGTCCCCTAAAATGGGTGCATTGTGAGGTCCTGGGAGAGCCTGACAGCGCTCTTCTGATAGCCCTCTTAGGGTTGACCACCAGAGGCAAGAGGCAGATGGTGAGATTCCAGGATGCTAGATAAAGAGGCTATCTCTCAGGGTAGGGAACAGAAGAGTGGACACAGAAAATGTACCATGATTTCCGAGCAGCTCAAAGGTCCCCGCTTGTCCTTGGATTCAGGCACACAAAAGAAGTTGGTGCCCAGACTGGGTCAGTGCCCTTTTGTGTTGGATACCTGGGCAGCCTGTGGAAAAATGGTTGAATGAACAGAGCCTCAAGAGCTGATAAGAGCACAGCCTCAGAAATTGGAGCCCTTGGCCTGGTTGCCCCATCACTTCTTCATGGGTGGCTACATGTCTGCTCCGTGCCTGGGTCTCCTCTGTAAAGTGGGAAAAACTAGAGATATTTACCTGTTATGGCTGCTGCAGCTAGGCAACACAGGCCACGAGTGGCATAAATAAGAAAACCAGCTAAAACACTCAGAACTAGCATGGGCTGTGCTGACCTTTATGCATGGGGAGACAGACATACAAAATGCTCACAGAGCGCTTGCTCTTTGTTGTTGCTGTGTGGATGCCATGGACTGCTGCTCTCTGCTATGTGCCCCTCTGCCTTGGAGCCAGCTGAATATGGACTAAAATCTTCAGTAACTGTGAGCTAAATAAATCTTTCCTTCTTTTATTTTGGGCATTGGATATTTGTCACAGCAAGAAGAGAAGAATAATAAGACATAATTTGGTACTGGGAGTGGGACCATTGCTATAGCCAAACCTGATAATGTGGATTACAATTTTTGGGGACTGGTTTATGGGGAGAGATAGGAAAGGTTCAGAGATGTTTCCTACAAGCAAAGCACTGAAACAGCTTTGGCTGTTCTGTTTGGGAGATTCTGTACAGAACTCAGACCAGAAGACTGTCAGGAAGCCAGCCTGTAAAGCCCAGACTGGGGAGGTTTCTGCTAAGAAGGACCACATTGGTTGTTGGACTCCAGATAATTTGTGCTGTGGTTTGGCCAAAAGACTATCTGAATTTTGCTCATGTCTAGAGACTTTGCCTAAGACAGAGTTTAAGTGTGGTGCACTGGTTAATCTTTCAAAAGATATTTCTAGGCAGCCAAATATTGGGGTGGTCGCATGGCTGTTATTGTGGGCTTTTAGTCAGATTTATGTTGAGATTAAAGAGCAAGGAGTCCAGCAGGATGGCCCAAAGTGTTGTGAGTTTGACCAGAAAGGAAGCACCAAGAAAGCTGTGGACTGCAAAGACGGAGCTGAGAGGATCTCCATTATGGAGAAGGAACAAGAGAATGGAAAGGATGGCCTGAGGGCATCACAGGAGGAGGTAGGTCTCCACCCTTTGCAGGCTCAGAACTACAAAGGTCAGGGACTTTGCCTTGGGAAGAAAGCTGCAGAGCCCCATGTTCCAGAATGGTGGCAGCAGCCACACGGCATTCCAGAATGGCACCAACAGGGAGAATTTGTTCCTGGGAGTTGGGGTCAGAGTGCTCAGCCACCCAGGCAATCAACCCTTACAACCAAGAGAAAGGAAAACCTGCCTACTGCTCCAGCTGGCAGCAGACCTCGGCATCATCCACGTGGTGATGGCTTTAGGCGCATGCAAAATGCAGGAGCTCTGAGGTTGAGAAGGCTTCCACCTCGATTTCAGAAGGCCTGGGAGGCCAGGCAGTGTGCCCCCGAGAGGGCAGTGTGTGAAGCTGTGGAAGAGAAGCCTATTCAGTGGAAACCCAGGAACAGTGGAAAAGCCAGGAACGTGGATCATCTAAGGGCAACTGCAAGGAAGGAGCAAAGCAGGCCTGAGAAAGAAGCCATGAGGGCTACAACCACCAGAAGTGCCGTAGGGGTGGAGCCGTGTAGGGCCTTTGGAGCTCACAGCTCAGTGCAGACTACTTTGGATGTTCCAGTTGGAACTATGGCATTTAATGTTTGCCCTGCTGGATTTGGGACTTGTGTTGGCTCATGTGTTTTGTATTCCCCTGTTGTTTGCAGCTTTGGGGCTGGTAATATTTATCTTGTGCCTTTGAAAGTTGGATGTGTTTAACTTTTCTTTTGTACAGGAGCTCACAGATAAGAGTTTGCCTTAGATCTTGGAGGAGACTTGGGACTCGACTTTTCAGCCATGCTGAAACTGTTGGGACTTCGGCAACTCTTAAAGATGGACTAAAATGTCTTTTGCACAAAAGGATGTGAATGGGACTTTGGGGGCCCAGGGGTGGAATGTTATAGTTTGTGTCTAGTTGTCCCCCCAAAGCCTCATGTAGTCATGAGGTGGGGACTTCTAGAGTTTGTGATTAACTCATGATCCACTGGGATTATGTGTGATCCAAGGCTGGGATTATGGGTTTTAGTACTGCTGGGATTATAGATGTGAGTACTTCATAAGCCTGGGGCAGAGAGCCTGAATGTAATATAACAGACAGAGAGACAAAAAAAAAAAAAAAAAAAAAATGAAGACTTTCATTTGAAAGTTGATTGAGACATTGGATTCATTTCAGTATTTTCACTGTATCATCAGCTCTGTAGCCAGGCAAATAAACAGATAGACCGATAATATCACCATTCAAATGATTAAAAAGAAATAAAGCGATGCCAGATGTTTATTTGGAATAACCCATAGAACACATTGAAAACAATTCCTATTTCTGCAACTGGAAATTGGAATTGATCATTATTGGGCATTAAATGTGGGTATGCTTTTCTGAAGTTCCTAAATCTATTTAATTTCTATGTTGACAGAGATATTAGACAGCTGTTTCAAAATCTGTCTCTCTTTCCTGAGCTATGCGCAAGAAATCTTTATGTGAAGCCACGAAATGTCAATGAGAGCTCTTCAGTGCACTAATCAGGCCGCGAGTGGAATGTGCGCGGCTGGAAGCAATAACCTTAACTCACATCCACAGTGGCCCGGATTGCCCCACGCGCACCCCCTTAAGACACAGCGGAGGAAGGCACCATCTCCCAAGTGCTGCTGTGCCCTGCCAGATTGGGTGATTAGAGTCAAAGATGATGAGTTAGAGGATGCGTTCCCATCAGTGGCTTCAGTGGCGGCTCACTGTGCGTCCCAGGGGAACATTCCTGAATCCAAACCCACACGCTGCCCCCAAATGGGATCCAAGGCATCCGTCTCTGAAGAGCCCGTGCAAAGCACCATGGGAGCCAGGTTCAGGGAAGGAGAAAACTCAGCCCATTCCTTCCGGGTCTTTCAAAGAAAAACAAAAACTTCTATGCACAAAGGTGTACTTTATCATGTGGTTTATAAAACTGTGTATGAGGAGGCTAAGCTCGCATGTCTGAGAATAAAAAAAGTTACATGTTATGACAAACTTTAAGATGCTCTCTAACACTTCCATTAGAAGCTAACTTTCCAAGCAGAAGATCAAAAAGGAAAAAGCCTTTTATGTTCACTAGCTCGGTAAAAGTCTTCCATAATAAATTAAAAAGAAGTTTGGCTTTTTTCTCTTAAGATCAGAAACTTAACTATGGGCACACTGGGTTGGGTTTGTCTTAATCCTTTTTTGTGGTGGAGACAAAATAATTTGGCACCTGTGATTTATGGGAGAGGGTCATTTAGGCTCTTGGGTCAGTGCATAATGGGCTGGCTCCATGGTAGGAGGAATGTATGGCAGGGACGGGGCAGTGGGAAGCTACCAAGCCCTGGCAACCAGAAGGTGGGGAGCCCAGGGAGGAGCTGGGGGATGATGCTCCAGAGACTGCCTCTAATGGGACCCTAGGGTTGGGGAGATGGCTCAATGGAATAAGTGCTTGCCTGGCAAGCCCAGGGGCCTGAGTTCAACCCCCAGTTCCACCAAAATAAACAAATAAATTAATGGGACCCTACTTCACAGCAGCGTACTCCACCCTGGACTCACTAGTGGGGTATCTGTGACCTCACCACATTCATACACACGAGGCTTTTAGGGGATACCCTCCTTCCCCCCTCATCTAAACCATAGCGGGATTTATTTCTCAGGAAAGAATGCATATTCCCAAGTGAGTGAGATGGTGTCTGTAAAACAAAATGCCAACATAGCATTTCATAGTCAGATGTCTGTTAAGCACCCTCAAATACTTAGCCCACGTTCAGCACATTGTCTCTCTAGTGATACATGGAAGTCAGCACCTATTTGAGATACTGTGCATTGAGTGTTTACTGTGTGATAAATACTTCACTAGAAAACCATCAAGATCGTGTTTGCAAAGCACCTATCCCAGGCCTGACCCATGCCAAATACTCTGTGTTCGCTACCATTATCTTTCTCATTTCATCATGAGGGCTGGGTGACACTGGTCCCTGAGGGCACTTGAGAAAACTGAGACTGACTGGGTTAGGCACTGCACAAGTGAGGCGCTAAGTACTGGCACCCCTGTGAGAAATGTAATACCCAGAGGACCTGGAATAGTCACTCAGTCCACATCAGTGCTCCCTCCAGTTCAGCAGGCCCCTGGGGGAGGATTGGAGGAAGGCTGCTTTCTAACAGGAATCTCAACAAAGGTGGGGGAATCAAGCACTTGGCAGCAGAAGGCCCAAGCCATTTGCTGTGCTTGTCTCTTACTAGGCACTCATTGATCATGAGTTTGAGACCAGCCTGGATTACAAAATAAGCTCAAGATCAGCCTAAGCTACATAGCAAGACCCTATCTCAAAAAGACAAAAAAAAAAAAAAAAAAATTGGAAAAGATACAGAATTTCACTAAACACAATAAGAATTCAACAATGGCTGTTATAGTGTATACAATTGTCTTTGTGCGGATTATCACACACAAGTGACCTATTACATTTTGATTGTAAAGTTTTACTCTGAAGATGAGCTTATTTTCATCAGGAACTGTCTCACTGTGGTTCTCTAATCTTGGAAGAAGTTACTGTCCTTTATTTTTAGTAACCCTGGGGAATGCTTATAGTACAGTATAGAATAAAATAAAGCAGGATCTAAAACTGTTATATGAAATATGCTTGCAGATATTTTTAATAATAGGAAGGGTAGATAATTACCAACATATAGTGGCTCTACTTTGGCAGCAGAACAATGTATGCTTTTTTTTCTTCATAATTTTCTAAAATTAGTGGTTAAGCAGTAGCAGTGATTTTATAATAGACCTGTGCCTTTGATTTTCATTATTTTATTCAATCTTCCCAGTCACAGACATACACAGGTGCTGCTACTCCCTCTTTGCAGATAAACTGACGGACAAGTTAAGTAACTATTCCAATGTTTTCTGTGACTAAAAGAAAAGGAAGGAATCCTAAATGTGTTTTTGCCTATTTTACAGTGTATCTGTTTTCCAGGGCTTTCCTAATGAACTAACACGGGAGTGGGAAGCCTAAACAATACAGATTCATTTTCTCAGCTTTCTGGAGGCTGAAAGTCCAAAATCAAGATCAAGGTATGAGCAGGGTTTCCCTCCAGGGCCTGCTTCCTTCTGTGTCCTCTCATGGTCAGTCAGCCTCCATCTCTGCATATACAGTCTCTTTCTTTTAGCTTTGATGGTTCATCCTGCCTGTGATACTTGAAACTCTTTAGTCGTGGGCTTCAACAACAGCTCAGTAAATTGGTTTTATTCTAAAGGCCATAAAAAATGGGGGGGGGGGGAAGCAACAGGAAAGTTGGAAGAACTTTATTGCAGTTTCACTTAGCAGGCCAAGGTCAAGAAGGAAGTAGTAGGGAGGCCACCCCACAATCAGTTTCTGCCCCCATGGACAACTGAGCACTGTTAAACAAGTCTATGCCTTGTGGTCCTGTGAAACAGGACTAGCAACTGAACCCCTCTCACAGGGTTGTTGAAGGATTCACTCAGATATCACACATCTGATGTGTAGGTCAGTATTACCACAGGGTCAGCAAAGTGGCAGCTATCTTGGAGCTGTAACAGGGGAACTTGAGCGCAAAGGAAATGAGAGTGGGGAGAACAGAAATAAAACCAAAGAATATGGCTCCTTGGGCCTCCCACAGAGAACTCAAACATACTTGAAGAGAGGGCATCTTGGTGCAGTGTTAAGAAAAACATTCCAGGTATTGCAGAAATGGAATTGGAAGAAGAGACTGTAAGCACCTGGAGCACTGTAGTCCTGCCAAAAGGCACAACTTCACATTCTCTTCTGTTCATACCCACATGAGTGGAGGACAGGGTGAAGTTAAAGGCAAAGGTAAAGGGGTAAAGATTTAAGGAAGACTTGGGGGAGTCATGATGGCAGGACGCTAAGGACTGGGTGGACCAGGCACTTCACTGAGGGCGCTGACTGAGAAAGCAGTGAGACAGCTTGGAGAAGAAGCCAGTGTGGGTGGGAAGGGCAGGTGGCTTGCCACTGCAGAAATAGCAGGTCCTGGTGCTCGAGAACAAGAAAGAAACACAGAGATCAGGAACTTCAGGAGCTGAGGCCAACAGGAAAACCAGCCTCAGGTCTTGCCATGCATTTAATTTAATAAAATTGATCCACGGGGCTTTGTGTCTGCCATAACTCCTGAGGCCTCTTGCCTTTCCTTCCTTCTCTCATTAATGCTACTCTCTCATTACCGTTTTTTTCTTTGCCATGTATTATCTATACTCCTCTGGTAACCAGCTTATACTAGACTCCAAAACCACTTTTAGCTTCTACTGGAAATTTCTGCCATCATAATTAGCTACTACTTCTCTCTCTTGATTTTTGGTTCAAACTTCCATGAAAAAAAATCTTACTGGCTAGTCATTCTTTTTCAGACTAGACCTTGACATAAAATATTAATCAGCTCATAAAATATTAATCTGGGAGGACCCTGTACCAACTCAGCTGGGACCAGAAACCCACAGGGACAAAATCCAAGCAGCCAACAGGGGCTGAGCTAGGGCAGTGTAATTGCTCTTAAGTAGGAGGCTTAGAGATCCCCAGCACACACAATCACAAAAATATGAATGCAAACCAATGTAGTAAATTAAGACCACAAAGGGTACAAAATAAGCTTAGGAGAGTGAGCAAAGCAAAGTGGAAGGTGTTTTAATAGCAGAGCTGCATTGAAAAATGAGACCTTCATTCTGTGAAAGGAGTTTGTATAAGGTCTTTTTTGTCAGGCCTCGGGGGGAGAAAGGCAATTAAACACTCAATCTGGATGTGTAGGAAGACAGAAGATGTGGCTGTGCTCATTTATTGAGTAAATACTAATTGCAAATCTTCTTCTGAGTGAAAAAAGGATACAGTGATTGAAGTTTGCAAATGGAAATGCCAAACTTGTGCGTGTCTGTGCTTCTTGGAGAACACAAGGAGACAGCTATTTCAGAATCTGGCACCTGTTCCGGGTATAGTAGTGCAGATAACATGTGGCAGGAGCTTGGGAAAAGGAAATGGAAGGGAAAATAATTAAAAGGAAAACTATGAGCCAAGTAGTTAACATCCATCTGGAAGACTAAAGAATGTTTCCACCAACAATAGCATCTGGACAAGTAAGATCAATAGAACTTAATATGCAAAACAGAATGAAAATATTAGCTCAGTCTGATTGAAAACAAAAATATTAAATGTATGATAAGGCACAACACTTGTAAGTGAGTGAGTCAATTTTCTGAGCACAGATCTATATCTTTCCTCTAGACCTGCTGGTCAGGAATTCAGATGCTCTGAATGGGTGAAAGAACAATTATGAAAATCAGAGAAATAGGAGCCAAGTCCCAGAGAGACTGCCATGTGTCTGCCTAGCATCTGCCATGCCAACAAAGGCTTCATTTGTTTGCATTGTGAGTGTGTGTGTGTGTGTGTGTGTGACCACTGTGATCTAATGCTTAGGAAGCCCACAGTTGTTCTGGCTACAGGACGCTTCAGGCTTCTGCCCAGCTAGATTTCCACCCTTCCCCTCTGGGCACTACAAGGCAGGAAGTTAGCAATCAGGAGTAGACAGCTCTTGCATATGGACGTATATTTGTCTCACAGATAAGAGTCATATGGGAAATTCTGTAGTAACAATGTTTTCCTCTGCTTTACAATGTCCTGCTGACTACAGAAGCTGAGGTACATAGACAGTAAGGGGGTCCTAGAAACAGAGGCCTGGTCACACCCCAACCCATAATCCCATTTGGTAGTTTCACTAGAGCGCTTTGGAAGAGCCTACTCGTGCTGATGTGGAACTGAGCTGAGGGCCCAGCTTTGAAATTTCGCAATAACTGCTGTTTGGCTTCTTTCTTCTTCATGAGCTGTACAACATGGGCCAGTAACGTACTAGAGACCCATGTCTAGAAACACTGTGAAGATTAAATGAGGTACAGTAATGTCCTAGAAGCTCAATAACCAAAAGAGAGCATACATTTGTAGAAGCTCAAGAAATACAACTTTCCTTCATTTTGCTTCTTTCTGGATATAAAGTTTCTACCTTCTGATCTTATCGTGACTAGAGAAAAAGTTGTTTTAAAAAAAAAATCTTAAATTTTTCTTAAATGATGAATGGAGGGCAGGATCTTGCTAAGTTTCTCAGAGTGGGTTGGAACTCAGGATCCTCCAGGCTCAGCCTCTTGAATACCTGCGATTGAGGCAGGCTGGTGCCTCTGAGCCTCGCAAGTTTGTTCTTTGGCCCCTCCTACAAAGGTCCTATTCTACTCTTTCCTAGTGCCATGATTGTGGGCAAACCACTGGAGTTCATCAGTAAAATGGTCTAGTAGCATGTTTTAGAGGGTCCAAGGATCTTCATGTAGAGAAAATACATAATGCATATGAAATGTTTTAGCAGTGATAATTGATAATGCCACAATGTATATGAAACACTGAAAAAGCTCTCTATTAGTAAGTTGTCCTCTCAAAAATATCCACTTTCTTTGTAAAGTGTTAGAGAAATTTAGGCAAAATCTTAAAGTTATTTTATTATTGGATAATACTCTGGTCACAAAAATGATGCAGACACAATGAAACACCTTGAGTTATTGATGATAACACGCAACAACGCAGGGAACATAGGAGAGGCCATGGGAAACCATGGCAATTATGATGGCAGCCATAGTGGCAGAACCGTGCAGCCCTTCCATCAGGTCAGTAGTTAGCCTGTGTCACCATGGGGCCATACGTAGAAATTCCCAAACATCACATTGGCCATGAGATAACAAGGTAAGTTGAGAGCTGTTGTTTAATTTCTGTAGCATAAGGGAATTGAGCGCACTAGGCTTCTAAGTGTGCTAACCCCACAGCAGCACTGAGGGACTACACGGGGGACGTGCAAGCTCTGAGCCTGGCTCACTGTGGTTGGGTTGCATTTGATGCCGTTCAAGGGCCGTGATCTGGAGTCCTTCCTCTATGAGTAGATGCGAGTGACTCATGGAGTCACTGGGGCTAGAAACACACTGCATTCTGACTTTGGTCTGAAAGCCACCCCATCTTGTCTTTGAGAAGAATTTTAGTTTCTTTACATGGTCTAGTTTAGCTTCTTTTCGTGTTTTGTTTTTAAAAAGCTTTGTAAGTGCCAAGTGTGGTGGCACTCTCCTGTAATCCCAGCACTTGGAAGACTGAGGCAGGAGGATTGTGAGTTTGAGACCAGCCTGGGCTACAAAATGAGTTCATGGCCAACCTGAACCACATAGTGAGGTCTTGTCTCAAAAAAAAAAAGCAAAAATAAATAAATAAATAAATAAATAAATAAATAAATAAAAGAAGCTTTACAATTAAAGCAAAAGTTTCACACAGGCAGTGATAGTAGAGCTCAAAAATTGGTAGTTTCCCAGGACCTCCCTGGCGGATTTAGCAGACCCTTCTGGGCACTGCTTGATGCTTCTTAACTAATTGCAGTCTGACTTGAAGTGCCCAGGAGTAAGCAGGCCAGGCTCCCTGGTGGTACTGGAGGGCCTGAGAATTAGAAGCCAAAGCACCACTGAGAGCTGAGTGGAGTGTGACCAGGACACCCATGGAATCTTAGCTACTTCAGAAACTCATGGAACACTGACACATGCCACCTCGGGGATGAACCTTGATAATATTACACGAAATGAAATCAGGCTGTCACCTAAGGACAACAAACATGTCTGACTTCATTTATGCTACCCAGAGTAGGCCAAGGCACAGGGGCAGAGACAGAATAGGGACTCCCCAGGCTAGGGAGAAAGCGAGGAAGGAGGAATTGCTCCTTTCATGGATGCAGAGCTTCACGCTGAGATGAGAATGTTCTAGAGAGGGGAGGTGGCAATGGCTGTGCGGCATGGATGAATGCGCTTAATCTGCTGAATGGTGAACTTCGAAATGGTTCAAATGGTAAATTTTATGTAGTGTGTATTTCACCACAGCCAAAAAAAAATTGAGTTCTCAACCTAGAAAAATAAATAAGTTTCTAAAAAGAAAAAGTCAGAGAAGCCTCTATGTGCTATCGGGAATTTCTCTGATGAGCTGTATGCTCAAAGGTCTCCTTGGTGTATGGCTTCATGGTACTTTAATGTATGCATTCTTCTCAAAACATGACAGTTTTCAAAGTCCTGAAAATATGAGAAGGTCAGGACACAAGATGACTTATCACAAGGGTGTGGGGTGGGTTGTGCTTTTTTGTTCGGACACAGAGAAACAATTCTGTACAGGGTGACTCTTCAGATACTTTAAACAATTTACAGGTAATGTTAAATACCTGGTTAAAATCCCTGAATGTGTCTGGTGATCATTTTAGCTGTTAAAGCATAATGTGAATTCAGACATACAGTTATACTAAATAAAATCTTTCCCACTTGCCTACCTCTCACACAGATTACAGAGGGAATGTGCTATAGACAATAAAATCTAAGGGGAAAAGAATTGCCACCCTGCTTCAGTTCTGCCATTACAGCCAACGATGGAGGCTATTGCCATGTAAAAGGAAACACAACAAGTTTACAGTTCTTCATTTCCCATGGTAAACAGATTGCTTATTTTAATTTTGAAAATAAAGCGATGGAGGCTATGTAGGTCTGTAAATAAGAGTGTGCATCTCAATTTTCTCCAAATGCTTAAGTGGTTTACATCTGTTTCCTCCCAGTTGTATTTCTCAAACATGAATTTCCATTTTAAAAAGAGTCGTAAAATCACTACTGTTTCTCTGTGGATCTATTAGCAATAAAATAGCCTACAGAGGTTTGCGCAGCCATGGAAAATGTACAGTGATAATAGGCCGTCCTGCTGTTACATGGCTTATACAAACTTTACATTTATCATGGCAGAACCATCTATCCGCAGGGTGGTAGCACAGCAAACAACAGAATAAAAAGGACCAAGAAAAGGAAGAGGAGACTAAAATCTCTATGTACACATCATTAATCAGACAAGATGAATTCTTCAGCTTGGAAGAGTGTTTCCTAAAGGCCAAGTGAGGGAGGGAGCAGGAGAGAGCCAGGGTCAGGTTAATCGCAATTTGCAATGTACAACTTTCTGTAAAAATTAATCTCCAACAAACAAAAATGTTTGCTCTTCTTATCTGCATGTGAGGTGACTCACTCCTGTAGTGATATTTTTTACTGAAGAACCAAGCTGGTCATCTGCTGAAAACTTTTAGTCCAGCAGATTTAGTCTTTCATTGCTTCAAGTGAAAGGGCTCAAAATAGCCCATGACCTCACCACCCACTGGAGCAGGCTCCTTGGTCCTGCTCCACAGGAGGGCCACCAAGTCCTCAACGCCCATGTTACAGCTGGGAGCGAAGTGGCATATACGTCTGTCCTCAGTTTACATCCCCATTGAATTCTTCCACCTACAAAGAAGAGGCTGCTGCTTCTTTTGGTTGCTAGGTCTCAATTAACTCACCAAACACCTGGAGTGATGGTGCGGGGCAGCTTTCAAAATGGTGCCCTCCCCATTTTGGAATGGATCCTCTGGGTTTCCCTTCCTGATGCTTGTTAGGACTTGCTTCTCCCCTGAGTGGGAGAGGCTGGGGTGATTCTCTCCCCTTAACTCGACTCCTACTAACTCGGAACCTCTGGCCTCTGTTTGGGAACCCAAGAAAAGGAGTAGAACTAGTGGGCTCAAGTCAAAATAGACTGATGGATAAAAGCTGATTTCCTATTTTTTTTAAATACATATATTTGGTACAGGGTCTCACTGTGCAGCTTGGACTCCCCAGGGCTGGGATTATAGGTCTGCACCACTGCACCCGGGGGCAGGCTGGCATGACTTGCAGTACCAGGGATTGATCCCTGGTCTTTGCTCTTGAACCCTGGTCCTTGCATTTGAACCCTGCTCCCTGCACTTGAACCCTGCTCCCTGCACTTGCCTAAGCTGGCACTCAGTCCAGTCCCCTGAGCTACCTTGTTGGCCCCGGATTTCCTTCTTTAAAAGGAAGACTAGAAAACTCTCCAAGAACCGTGTAAGTGAAAATAATGTCTTCAAAGACACAGAGTTCCCTGGTGCATAAGGAAAAATGACATGGCTTTGCTGTGCCCTCAGTCTGACCAGTGGTGGGCCATGCTTTGCAGCCAGGTGGTGGGCGGTGTGGTACTCCTGGTTTCACTTTAGTTTCTAAACATTTTATTTTATTTTTTTTTTTATTTTCTTTAAAAAGTTTAATGCTTGATAAAATAAAACAAACTTTTAGTACCATAAAAACCTTCTGTCATATTATTATTATGTACAATTTCAAAAACAAAAGCTTCCAGTCAAAGTAAAGTGATATTGAACATCCCGGCTATACTTGATCTATAAGAAATTTCCTAGATGGCCAATGTTTTCCTTGACTTGGAAATAAATCAGACAAATTGAAAAATATAAATAAGACCTTCAATGAATTGAGAATCATAAAAATGTTATCTAAAATTCAGTCATCTGTATCTTGGGGAGTTTGTAGTAGTTATAGGAGTTCAACGAGCAAAACGAAACCTTGTGAAGGTTCAAACTTCAGTCTTCCAGGACATGTCTTGTAGGTTCACAGTTGTCTGTTAAAAACAAAAAGCTATCTCCTGTTGTGGCAGAACTTGATAGATGGCTCATATGCCATTTTTCACCAGCTCATGGACTCCATTTTCATCAATGATTAAAGGTGCATGGAATTCTTTATCTGCCACATAACTTTCTAGCCCTTCTCCAGCATAAGAGATAAGAGGAGAGATTTCACACTGGATTGGTGCATCATTGGCATCCTTCAAGCGCGGAATTGCTGGAAGGCGAGAACCATTTTCATCTATGAAGTGGCCCCCAGCATTGAGCACCCAGCAATGGTGAAGGGACATCAAAGCCTGCCTTGCAGTTGTAGGTCCTTCCCATTCTGACTGTCTGCATTCTTTAGCGGGGAAAACTCATCCTCCCGTAGTACTTCATATACCACAAACTTCTTTGCAAATTGGAAGATGTCAAAGACAAATTTTTCCATCTTTATTCCGTTTGGCTTGTCTGGCTTAATTAACTCTCCCTGGGAATCCATATATGGAATCTTCTTTTGAGCCACATGGTGCTGCAGCTGAGGTTCATAAACATTGACAACATCTCTCAGAAATGGTACAGTGAAGAAATGATTGGCAATGTTGCCTGCGTTGAACAACAGTCGTCCATCAGAGCCTCGTTTCTGAGCTGTTGCCAGGGAAATTTCACTATATTCTACCACCTGGTATACTCCGTCCACTCGGCAAACCACTCCAACTGGTTCTGTAGGGTTTGTCTTCTCTACCACCTTTGCTCCACAGTCTGCTCCTTTCTGAATGCAAAATCCAATAAACCGTGGATCTGCCACTTTGACCAATATATTGTCCACACAATAGACATGAATGCACCAAATGCCTCTTTGCTCCATATCCTCCACAATATTCTGGGCTGCAAGAGCTCGATAAAGACCCCCATTTCCATCTGGGGCCATAGAAACTTTGTTCTTCTCTTCCAAAATAATTTTCCCATCAAAACTCATAGCAGGTAGCATTCCCTGCTGAAAAAAAATTACATTCTCTTTTTTTAAGCCAAAGTACTTGTGCTTTGCAAAGAACTCCTGTGTTGCTTCCATTGTTCTGCCACTGGTCATTATATACCATGGAATGATGCATTTGTTGCCATAATATTTTTCAGCTAACAGTTGTAGCTTTAGGATACGTTCTGCCTGAATCTGAAAAAGTGTCTTATGAGATGGTAAACCAACATCGTACATCCCCTTGGGATACGCAACTCCAAGTCTTGTTCCCTGCCCACCAGCAAGTAGGAGAACTGCTACTTTGTTCTGAGAAATCTGGAAAAGTCCTGTAAGCTGCATTTTAGTGACTGAGACCTAGTCTACTTAAGAAGCAAATTTATCCACTGACAAGCATTTTACATCTTCACTTTCCCAGGCCTGCAGCTGATCTTGATCCCTTGTGGCACTGCCCAGCACCTCTCGAGGGACAGGTTTCATCCGTGCATCTACTTTCTCTTGATGAGAAGACTGGTTAAATCCTTCAATAGCCTTTTGGAAAAAGAAATTGAGCTCCTCAAAGTTCATGGCCTGAAGCTCCGCATAAAGTTCTATCTGGTGGGCTTCTTCCAGTTCATTCCAGAACTGTAGCAGGTGTTCTTGCCCAGCTTTGGACAACCTGTGTCTGAGGTCATTAACATTCATAATGCTTAGGTGGCACTATGAAGCTTTGTGCAACCAGGGGTGTGATACCTGTACCCGTGAACCTCCCTCCGAGCGACTGCAGCTCCGCCCGGCTACGGCACCCTCGGCTAGGCCACTCATCTGTGTACCGAGCCCGCCCGAAATATATACCCTCATCCGCTGGGCCCGGGCAGCGGGGCGGGCCAGGAGCGGGGGCCAAGGGCAGCACCACCCCGGCTTCCCCGCCCCTCGAGCCGCGCTGAGTGGATGAAGTGCGGGCTCTAAACATTTTAAGCCCCTTCAAGTCCGCCAAAAATCAGGAAATGTCCCGGCCAGTAAACAAGCTACTCATCTGCACTGATTTCCTTTGCACTAGCGCCCCACTTTGAGCTCTACCTTGTCCAGTTCACGGTGACATCATCCCAGCAATGGTAACATCCAGTTCTTTTTGATGAAAGCAAAGCAGCAGCACAATGATGTGTTTTACAAAGATGACAGTGGCTTCTATTTCTAAAGAAAAGGCTGCCTCTCCTTCCCAAATATATGTGTTCGAGGTACATCTGATTTTTTGTTAGATACTATGTGTGTCTCTCTGCCCTCTGAGTGGCCTTGATCTGCTGAGATAGAAAAGAATCAATAAAATATATTTAAATTGCTTGGTGTCCCGCAGCCTGTTCTATTCAGTAGAGATATTGATACTTTTTGCAAAAGTATTTATGTCTCATTTTATTAGTTTAAGGAAAACAGGAGTTTCAGAAATAATTCAGGAAAACTCTAAGAAGAATGATGGAAGGAAACCACTCAGTTCATGCGCCTCTGGGTGGCCACTTAGCACCCTCATCCCCGAAGGTCGCACTATTTCAAGAACAGACCAGGGTAGGAGGGAGGGAAGGAAAACAGGAAATGGGGGAAAATACAAGTGAAGGAGGGCAGGTGCCACAGCCAACAGTCCTGCGGTTCCTGCCGCACAAATACTAGCGTTTTACTTGGCATAGAAGCTGTGTTTTCAATAAATTCTCAATGGGGCTTTGGATTGTGTGTCCCCAAATCATTGTTGGACCTGTTCAAACAATTAGATGGAAAACAATCCAATGATCAACTTTAATCCATTTATGGACCTGTAACTAATTATGAAGACTTGAACTTTTTAAAACTTTTGTTTTGACAGCAGAGGTGGGCATATATGAATTTTAGATCACAGGTCACCATGTTGAGTTGCCCCAGGACCAGAAGGAATGGGTCCCAATGTCCCTTGAGCACCGAAGCTGAGAAGGCCTGAGTCTCTGCCCCTCTTGCACACCTTGTCCTCTCACCAGTGCTGTTAGCATCTTTCCTTTCATGCTCATCTTCTCTATCGTTAGTTCTCCATGAGCACTGTCTTGCTTGATATTCTTTCCAGGGGGCTCCTGGAGAAGCTTGTACCTGGCTAAGCACATAGCTGCCCCAGCCTTGTGTGCTATGCTGGAAGCAGAGATGTGCTAAGTTTCCACAAAGACCACTCAGCTGTACACCTGCTTCTGATGCCTTGGATATGAACAAGGCTCGCAGTATGCAGCATTGCTTTCCAAAATATTTTCAGGATTTCTCACTGGGGAGATGGAGATGGGCTATAGATCTTTCTCTTCTGTGATCAATCACATGCCGTATTTGCTCATCTTCCACAAGCAGAAACCCAGAGTCCACTGGCAAGACTGCCACTTCTCAACAACTGTTTTTAGGTTGAATTGAGGTCCCCCACCAGGGCCTTTCAAATTCTGAGAAGTGCCTAGCTGACCCCTTTCCATGTCTCCTGGATCTCTTTGATGAGATGTCCCAGGAAATTCCAGCTCTGTTGGAAAGCAGGGCATCTGACTGTGTACCAGATTCTTCTGCAAATCACCGACAGTTAGACCATGGCCCAGTAATAACTGTAGTATTTGTAGTAACAATAATCACTGTAATTATTTGGTGCATTCTATGTGTGAGGTACCATGAATGGATGCCTAGACAGGCTGACAAGCTTCTCTGAGGCACGCAGAAGTGCTGGATTTGAGATTTAAACCATGCTTTAAGCCCCACACTGGGCTTCTTCTTTAGTTTTAGTATCTATATCTTATGCTTGCTTAGTTGAAAGAAGACATTCTTGTTTCCAGCTACAGGACTGTGGATTGGTGGAGGTCCCCATGCCCGTGGAACAGGTAGCAGTCCCTGTTCCTCTTTTGCAGATTTTATTCTGGATCTTCCTGCTGTCTTCATGCCTTTCCCCCCTCTACTCTTCCCCATCCCACTATATATCTTTTACACAGCAGGGCAGGGCAATTCGCTGCGTGCTAGGCAGTAACTACATAGTAATAACAATAATTCTTGGTACTTAGAGCTCTTCATCCGCGGATGTCACCCAAGCTTAAAGAAATTTAAATATATCTGTTCACAGCAGCATGGTGGAGTGGTTTTGGTCTTTTTCAGGCTTGGAAAGAGCAAATGTAAAAGAAGGAGGCTTGGGGCCCTTCCTAAGGAGGCCTCCTAACCACAGCAGGAACCTAAGCTGGAGAGACAAGTTGGGGAAAGGCCATAGAGAGAGGGGTAGGCTGTCCTCTCTCTGAGTGCTTTGAAGAGCGTGTTGCTCCTGGGCAAGTCTGCTGTCTTCAGGAGCTTGCTGGCTTCACGGCACTCAGGAAGGAGTTCACCAGCTAAATCTCTGTCATTCAGTTCATCACCAGCATCCAAGCATTCTCCCATGAAAGTGTCCCCAAGGCAAGCATCATTGTGCTCTTGTGAGGAAAAGGATACCTGGGCCTGTTGAACTTCTTCAAGTCTATCTTAGCACCTATTCTTGGGTCTCCCCATCTCTCTGTCCCTGTGAGATGTTCCCTACCGCTACTCTGGCAATAATCTACACCCAAAAGCCTTTCCTGTGGACAGTCTGGGAGTGACAAGGGCTCTCCATCTCAAGATCGAAGTTTCAGACCCTCATGTTCTTTTTCTGACCCCTTTCCACGTCTCCTGGATCTCTTTGATGAGAGATCATGTCCTAGGAAATTCTGGCTCTGCTGGAAAGCAGGGCTTCTGACTATGTACCAGATTCTTCTACAAATCACTGACCATTAGACCAAGGCCCAGTAATAACCATAGTATGTGGCCACAGTAATAACCAGCTAAGCCCTTCTACAGGAGTTGAGATATGGAGCTTGCTCCTCACCTACCTGGACCTGTAGGACATGCCTCTCTCCTTGTGTTTAGTCTAAAGTCCACACCCTCTGATCAAACCTGTTACCATCTGAACCCTCCAATGACACATTAAAGAGAAGGATGTACTTCAAGGATAAAACTTAATTTTCTTCACCAATTACTCACAACTCTTAGATCTGGAATTAAAAGTAAATTGCTGCTCCAAGTAAGAGAAACAGAAGTGGTGCATCGTCTGGAGACACAGGGTAAATGCCTGCATCCCTGCAGTCTGTGACCCATGTGCACACAGGAGCAGCAGATGATGTGTCCACCGATTGCAAGCCACAGTCTAGAAGGCTGAGGGAACTGCTGCGAAGGGCAGACATGGCTGCACACTCAAGGAGAACACAGGCTTCGGGAGATGAGAGGGAAATACGCAAACCAAAGAACACCCCAAGCTTCAGGTGGGCTCCAAATCCTCATTCCCAGCAGGCACCAAGCTTGGAGACCAAGAGGTGTTTCCCACTTCAGACTCAGTTACGGTGAGAAAGTCAGAAGAAAGAAGAGCAATTTAGTCAAGGTTGATGAGAAACATTTCAATGGTAAAATCACTGGAGCTTTTCCTTCTGACTCAAAGCAAATGCATTTGTCAAACACACCATAAATATACATTTGCACTATTTATTACCTCTGCCTATAAAAGAAAATTGTATTAGGTGATTGTGCTGAAAATGTGTCAAAAATATAATTTGCATCTCTTTTATGTGGGTGTTTTTGTGTGTATTTGCTATATTTCAATTTGCTAATATACATATATATCTCTGTAGAGACATATATAAATGCTGTTTAGTTCTTCTGATCTTTGTTTTTATTTTCTTAGTATAAAAATTTCAATATAATTTGTGATTCTAAAAATATTGCTTTTGAGAAATACGATCTGGATCCTTCGTTCCCCTAATTCCCATAATCCAATACAATAAAGCATTTACTAAAAGTATATTAAAGAGAATGTCCTGAAGGATTTGCTTCTCTTTGACAAACTGCCACTAGAGGATTAGGCAGAATGTTTTTTGTGTTGTCCTGAATTTCACAGAATTCATCTCTCTTCAGTTAGGTGAATTTCCCCAAGCTTTCCCTTAACCCTCTCGATGGGAATGCTCACTTTACCTCTAAGCCATCCTATAAACTATAGGAAACTGAGATTCCAGGCATTTGCACTCCTGGTTTATTCTTCAGATGTCATGAATCTTGAAAGGAGGTGTATTCTGCATTATTTTTATTTATGATTGTGAACAGAATTTTTTATATGTACAAAGATTTCTGCAATTATGTCTTTTGCCAGTTCCTCTCAACCACCCTAAGAAGCAGCTCAACAGCCTCCTATATTAAGAAAGAAAGAATAAAACCCAAGAGGACATTGTGTCCCTTTAGGGTCACACAGAAAATCAGTAAAAGATTGAAACTAGAGTCTCCCCAGTCTCAAGTTTTCTGTTAGAAATGTCCTCTTAGTTTCTTTTCCTCATCTACAAGCCACATACATGTTTTTCTTGAAGGAGATAACACCTTGGCCAGCAGAGGCCACAGTCACTTCTACCCTATTTTGAAATCTCCTCTCCAATTTCCCCTGGGAACTTGGCCTCACAGTGTGACCAGGTAAAGAGAGACTGCTATGGGCTCATTTGTGTCACCCACAAATTCTTAAGTTGAAACCCCAATCATCATTGTGATGGTACTCGCACACTGGGCTTTGAGGAGGTAAAGTTTAATGAAAGCATAAAGACAGGATCTTAATCCAGTAGAATTGGAAAGGGAGGGAGGGAGGGAGGGAGGGAGGGAGGGAGAGAGAGAGAGAGAGAGAGAGAGAGAGAGAGAGAGAGAGAGAGAGAGAGAGAGAGAGAGAGAGAGAGTGAGTCAATGCTAAGGATAGCCCACATGAAGACCCTGTGAGATGGTGGCCATTGCAAATCACCAGACTTTGGCCCTGCTGGATCTTGTAGGCAGGAGGTGTAGATTTCAGAAGAGGCCTTGGCCTCTTACTGTGGCAGTCTGTGCAGACAGACCTTAAGATGTGGCTTTCATGTCTCAGGGTCTATGTGATACAGACAGGACCTAGAAGCCAGCCAGAGGGTTCCCCACAAGAAGAAGCTTTGTGCTAAGAACTATCAATGGGATCACTGAGTCAAACCAGGGAGGCCAACGCGGCACTAGGGGGCGCCAGAGAGTTCTCTCAAGTAGGAAGCTGGGGCAGCCAGGTCCTGCAGCACTTGATTTATTCCGTGACCAACAGAATAAGCAGCACCTGGTGGTACTCAAGCATCACTCTGGGGAGCAGAGGAGGCTGAGGCCCTCACATCCAGGGGCCCAATCTGCTCTGCCCAGAGTGAGCTCTGCAATCCTTACTCCATCCTCCACATACCTGAACAACCTCAGAGAAGGGGAAGGTGGGCTTTCTCTGCAGTATGGAACATGATTACCAAAGAAAGTCTTGGCACCACTTACAGGGACTGAGTACAAACATGATTAGGAGTTAGTACACTTTCCCTTCTGCCAGTAGAAGCACAAGAGAAAGCCCTACTCAGTCAAGGCAAAAAAAGGAGCTCTTTTTCCTCTGCCTGTGCAAGTTATAATTCAGGTTGAACATGTGACCTGCTACAGGAGAAACTGAAGGGAGGGTACATCTTCCAGAGGAAAGGTGAGGCTGAGCCCGCTGGAACCAACCATCCTGGGACTTAGCAAAGGGGATGTACTCCGCTGCTCTCTGCTCTGCCTCCGATGAGCTCATTGTATGCAGGCTGTATATTACTTAGTGCAGTGGGTGTTTCCCTCATCCTCACAGATTGTTATGTGTCCAACTGAGTCATAAAGTCTTGAGGGGGCCAAGTACACAGCTCTTCTACATATCTGTCAGCTCAGCAGTGATGCTGCTGCCCTGCCTGATGGAAACTTGAGTCTCTGAATGTTTTGTGGCACGTTTCACAGTCCTAACTGAGGACTCCTGAGGTGAATGTCAGCTCTGAGATCCTGAACAAGTCCATTCCACTTCAGGATCTGTCTTCACATCTGTAAAATCAGAACTGAAGTAGTGGCTATTAACATTCCCTTTAGCAGTATGAGGGTGTGTAGGACGTCTTATTCCATCTTTTATTGTCTTTCCAATGGGCCATTGGAGAGCCGGAGGAGAGCCATTACTACAGCTATAAGCCGTGCAGAGACAGCCATGTGTGCTTTCAGTCACTTATTTAGTCCTCACAACAGCCCCATGAAGAGGGCCTTATTACTGCCATCACCGCTCTACTGACAAGAACATTCAGACACAGGGAGTAACTAGCTCAGGGAAACAAGGTCTGCAGACATTGCAGCCAGGTTTCAGAGGTTCCAAGTCCCTCCTGGGCCACCATACTGTGCTGCCTTTAGGACTGAGAGTTAGTAGCCAATAGGCTGGGCTTTTGGGAGAGGAAGGTGGCCCATAATCCTACATTTGGAAGCCCCTGCAGAAGTACCCCCTCCTCCGACACACACACACACACACCCGGGCCCACTTTCACCTTGTGGTACTCTTTTTTTTCTCCAAAGAAAGATTTTCCTGTGATTTATTTCACAAGCCTGTTGTGTGCAGGCTGTTTGGGGCTTGGGCTGGGATCAAAGCACTTTTAAATCACCTGGGGGAGGAGGAAAGGTTGGAGCAAGATCTCTGTAGAACATTTCTTGAGATTTTCTTTTAGGGACTCGCATCCCAATATATGACCCTCATTGTAACAAACCTAATTCTGCCATTTTATAGAATACCATAGGGCATCTCCACAGGGCAGTGAGCTGAGCCCCAGAAGAACCCTTCTTGTAGTAGGCCCTTCTTGTCCTGTGATTTGAAGTTTTCCTAATCTTTAACTGCATTTGGAACTGGTTTATTTAGCTTTTTCGGGAAGCTGTGAGGGAAGAAAACAGAGAAGTAGAAATAATTTGTCCTATGAATAGGGTGCCTTGCGATTCACTGCCCTGAGAAAATCTCCCTCTCTTTCTCTCTTTCTGACTTTTTAAAATTCAAAATAGACATTCCTCAAATGATGGATGGGAGCTAAATTGGAAGCAATACTCTCTACTGAGGAAACAACAGAAGTAGCAGTTACTTTTCTAAATAATGCCATCGGCCTGCCTGAAGAAGCCTCTGGTCCCTCCCACACAACTGCATCCATTTCGGCAACCTGTCTTCTGCAGGGGACATCTGCTGCATGACACCTGGAGGAACAAGGCCAGAATTCTCACTCCTCAGACTGAATACAGACTTGGCTCATCTCTGGTGCACTGCTGAGCTGCCCGTACTTGCACAAAGCTTGTGGGAAGCGTAAGCATTTCGGAGCTTGAGTTATTCCAGTCAAGGGGCAGAAATCAGAGCGTTAGTATGCAGGCTATAACCATCCCATCCACCACACAGTCCCAACATGTTTACTGGGGCAACAGCTACCTACCTATCCCATGAATGCCTAGGGGTGATAGGATGGCATGAGTGCCGTGGGATGACAGGAGAGCTCTGAAGGCAGCCCAGAGGAGTGGGGCTTCAAGACTCCAGCAGGCTGAGGCCTGGGGGCTGGACAGGTAGGCTCTCGTGAGTGAGTGAAGACCCTATGAGGAACACCCGGGAAGCCATACCTGAAAAGACCTGACCAGAATCCCGAGAGACTACACCTTCTTCTCATTGGAGTCATATGTGGTGGCTTGAATAAGAAACAGCTGAGGATCAAACAGAGACCCTAAATAGGAATCAAACTCTTTGAGAACTATGTAGTTGTGAGGCAGGAAGGCCTCAGAGCAGAAGAAACTTGTCTGTAAGGCTTCACGGGGTCATTGCTGGGCTGTACTAGCTGAGGCAGCTTCTGTCCTCCACTCCCTCATTCCTTTCTCTCCTGAAGAGGAGTGTGGTCTGCTCTCTTCTGCAGTTCCCTGGCAGAGCTTCAAAGGGAATTTCAGCAGGGAAGACACCCCTGGCCTATGTGACATTCTTATTGTGGCAGTGGTCAGGAGCTACATGCCCACCCCTCCCTTTCCAGAAGATGACCATTCCGTCTGCCTGGTTCCATCATCCAGCCATGGTGGCTATAGGCTGAGGCCAAGGGAACACTGACCTCAGGCCATCCGTACCCCTCCAGAGTCCACAGCACTCTACTTTTCTCCAGAGTTAGCAAAAGGCTTCAATCATCTATAAAGCTACTTTTTCTTTCTAGAATATGACTGCATGTAGAGACAGCAAGAGAAAAATATGCACACATACACACCAGACACCAAGAGCAGAGTGATGCCAAAGGTAAGCTCACTCTCTATTTTTTTTCATAATGTTTCCTATTTTCAATAGCTACTGGGTGCCAGAGAAGAAAAGAACAACTTCAAAAAAACAATTAACAGGACATGTGGTATTCATTCTTGGCTGAAACTATGCAGCCTCATCTGCCGACAAATACTCTGCAGTCTTTCATGAAAAATGTTTTAGAACTAATGAGCTATATTTGCATTCCCCATAGAGTGGCTTCAGAATTTTTCATCTACGATGCACCATGAAAAATGAATGTGTTTGGCACAGAAGTCGTTTGAACATAAAGCCCAGCCTCAGTGGAAAGACAACCTTCAGAGAAACTTCTCAAGTAACTTAAATCGTTCACACTTGCTTCCACAGGGAAGGTCAGGCTCCTGTGAAAGATGGAAATTTCCTGCACAAACCTAGATGCTGATGAGATTTGTTTTTGTAGATAATCTGCGGCAGTGAAATTTTTCATAATGTCACTGCAAAATAAATTAAAATGTTCATCTTCATATGGCTGGTTCCATTGCATTAAAATAAATGTTGCAAGCTCATTTAATTAGTATAGTTAGGAATGTCTCTTCCCTGCTTCACTGACTCTCCAAATCACAAGTTAATTTGTCAAAATCAGACCATTGTTTTTCCTTCATTCTTCATTACTAGAGACAGCCCCATTTAAATAAATGTTTATGCTACAGAGAGCAGCACAGTGAACAACCCCAAATATTTCCCTAAGCCAGTGCTGGAAAACTTTAAAACACAGGGAGTGAAGATGTGGGTTTTTTCTCCTTTGTGGTTATTGGTTACTTGACTGGCTGAAAAGGTACAAAATTGAGTAGTCTGCTGTAACTGATGATGTTCCGTCCGCCATTGCTCATGTTGGCGGCTACATCCTCTTGAAAGCAGTTTTCTTCTATGTTTTCAAAGACAAATGATGACAAAAGATACCATCTCTATAAATTACCCTCTTCAAATCATTCTCTTCGAGAGCCCTTGGTTAATCAATTAGTCAGTGTTGGGAGGGAGGTCTGAACTGGGGGAGGGTGTCCCGGTTTTCACAGCTGTTTCCTCACCATCAAAGGCTGTGAGCAGTCATGCATTTCTGCTGAAATTTCTGAAGAGAGCCAAACTCAAGGAATGTCTGTCTTTGCTGCTCACTTCCTGACTCTACTAAGCCTCCAGGAAAAGATCTGAAGTGTGGGAACATGGTAGCCATTAATAAAGCATGAGTTCCTGGCAGTAGGAGTGTTCGGGTTAATGATGAAGACCAGGGGGAAAGGGCTGAGGAGCTCTGCATGGGGGGCTTCTGGAAGGCCTCTATCAGTAATGGATGAAAGGGCTCATCTGATCATTATCAGCATCCCTACTAATGAGATGCCGCACTCCGGCTCAGTGGCGACTCCTCCACCAGAGAATGCCACAGGGCTTCACTCCACTCAGCCCCAGCCAGGTGAAGGTCAATGCCCTTCCTGGAAGCTTTGATTCTTGACATGACAGAATGATCTCACCTCCTTCTTCCACAGGGAAGCTGCAGGATAGGCCAGCATTTTTCTTCCCACCAAATAGAGTTTTGTTGTTCCATTTCCCATTTTCCTCATCTGCTCTTGCTTTGCCCGGCTTTTCCTCTATGGAGTAAGAAGAGCAGGTGTGGTTCTTCAGATTTCTCGCAATGAACTGCATGACAAAAGCTTTTAAAAGTACCCTTGGTGTGACTGACAAGATCTGGTGGATAGAATCATTTTTTTTTCTCTTTTTACTTTCCTTTCATTTTTTTTTTTTTTTGAAACAAATTCTTGGGACTAACTTTGTTTCATTAATAAATTAGCTGATTAACCAGACTATATATTGTGCAAATGTGCCATCTGATGACTATATCTATACATATGTACTTGACTTTCAGACGTGAGAACTCTCGTTTAGACAGGCAGAAAGTAGAAGAATTCTGGACACTCTGTGGAAAGTTCAGTGCTAGCTGGAAGCAGCAGTTAGCCTGCGTCCATTCATTCACTCACTCACTCACTGATGAACGCTTGTTGCCAGGTCCTGAATCAGACACTGGGTGGAGAGAGCCGACCTCCTCTCTCTCATAAGATAATCAGCGCCTCCTCAATAGGGCAGCGTGAACCAAGGAAATGGAGAGCGGAACCAAGAGCATGAATGACAAATGAAGGGAACCTGAGCAGGGCCAGCTTTTGGCCTGGGCAGTAGTCTTCTAGAAGTGGAAAGATTTGTTTCTGAAATGTTCCCCAGAGCTTTGTGTGTTTGGAAGGTGACTAGGTCATGGGGGCACCATGAGCTGCATGTCCTGGCTGGAGGTAGTTCCCTGGAAATGGGCCTCGAAGGCGGTACTCTTCTCTCTGGCTCCGCCCTTCTGTCTCTCTTTCCTGGCTCCCATAGAGTGAGGGTCCTCCCTCCACCATGCCCTCCCATGCACCATTTTTCCCTGTAGCCCATCCACCATGGACTGATTCCTCTAGAAACCTCTCTTTCTTTGACATTGGATGACAAGATTTTGTCTCAATGACATAAAAGTGACTAATACAAAAGGAGGTATGATACTGTAGCTCAGATTCCCTTCCTGAATCAGCTCACACTATGGTCTTTCTGTCTTTCATGCAGACAGACCAGTATGCACTCTGGGTGCTGAGAAGACAAGAAGCAGAGGAAGGGGAAACTATGAAGCAGAGGACAATTTTCTTGATGAGAAACAAAAGAAAAAAAAAAAAAGAAGTCACCACATAATGTTGGCCTGGGCCTCTGTCTCCAGGTCAACCCCCATGCTGGAAGCAGGGTACCAGGTACACCTCCCTGGGAAGGCAATGCAGGCCATCTGCAGATGAGCCTCACTAATCCCTGGGAGGTGGCTGCCACAGGCAGGGGCAGACCACGCTCAAATCCCATGGCCCACTTATCAGCGGTGATGTTAGGCAAAGGATGTCTCCTGTGAGGCCACTTTTTCATCCATGAAATGGACATAATAAGAGTGATGTACATGTTTTGCATGGTTTCTTTGAATATTAAATGAGATCGTCTATGTAGAAGAGATCTGGAAAATGCCAAGACCTTGGCAAATGGTAATTCCCTTCTGGGGACTTTTGGAAGAGACAGAGCATCAGAGGAGCAAGAGGACTGATGGATCAGGTGAGTGTGAGGCAAACAAGTTGAAAGAAATAATGTTTAATGGAAATGACTTTCAAAACTTGGCTGCCCAGTTGCTAAACTAGGCTTGAGTGAAGCACTGCTCAGAGATGGAGCCATAGGCATCTGGTTTATGTGGTGCAGAATGCCTTGGTTTTGCTCTGCAAAGAATTCAGTGATCATCTGGCTGCTGTCCACTTGTGGTTTACAAAACCACGCGATGCTTCCCAAGATCCTACGCTAGGTCATAGCTCTGTGCCCTGCTACCCCTCCCCTCCCTTCACAGGGGTGGAAATCATAGACCAGTCTGACTAAAGCTGTCCAGACTTCCTAACTATTGCCCACATGATAAGATTTCCTACTTGTCATTGTTTCCACCTTCTTTAATTCTATCTTCTCTTATCATTTTCTTTTAAAAATATGTATGCTCCAAGCCACATAGAATATATCAAACACTCCTAATTATGGAAGAAAAAAGGGAACCCAAAGAATCCTCAATAGAAGTAGCCTCTTGGCAGCCCTGACAGACACCTGGAATTCTGGAGCTTTGCACTCCTGGTGGCTATGAATTGGCCCCTCTCACCCTGCAGATGTATTGTCAGTTATTTATCCAGATAACACAACCGTATGCTTATCACCATTAAATTCAATGGACTTGAGGCTGTTGTTTCTGTCAAGGTCTTCTGGCACCATAATTCTGTCACCTGGTGAATTACTTTTGCTTCTCAGCTAGTGTTAGGTTGTTACTCTGCCAGTTACACGGCAGTACCTCTGTGGGTGAAGGATAACATGGCATCATCCTAGGTGTGCTGGTTTCAAGACACTCCTTCCTTGGAAGACCTGGACTGCACAGGTGTTACGACTCACAGCCACGTCATTTTCAATCAATTCAATTATTATTTTCAGTCAACAATAATTAGGAGAAGGTGGTCACTAATTACTGTTGAGTACTTCTGTGTTAATACTTTGGGGTGTCCCATCCAAGTACTAGCCAGGGTGAATTATGCACAATGGAATACAGGAAATTGTAATAGTTTGAATGTGTCACCTGAAGTTTCTGTGATGAAAAAATAATCCCCAATATGATAATATTGAGAGATTAAAAACTTTAAGAGGTGATGGGGGCATGAGGGCTCCGTCCTCATGATGAGGTTCATAGCGGCACAGTGAGTTGTTACCAGGATGAGTTCCACCCCCATCCCTCTCTCTCACACTCTCATGATATGATGTCCTCCAGCATGGGAAGACACAGCCAGAAGGCTCCGGCCAGATGCTGGCATTGGACTTCTTGGCTTTGGACTTCCCAGTCTCTGAAACCATGAGAAATGAGCTTCTTTTTCTGGTAACTTACTGGCCTGTGATATTCTGTGTAAGTTGACAAGTGGGCACATGAAATGTGGCATATCGTATGGTGAAATATTATCCAACCATGAAAGAAGGGAACTATTGATAGCGTGCTACATTATAGAATAACTGTAGAAACATCGTGCTACATGAAAGAAACCAGATATTATTTTTGTATGCTTCCATAAATATTATGTACCCAAAATTAGCAAACACATAACCATAGGAAGTAGATTATTGGTTCTCAGGGTCTGGAAATGGGAGGAATGAGAGGGCAAATCTTGGTCACTGTTGATAAGTTAGGGCTTCTTTATTAGGCTGGGAAGTTTTGGAATTAGATAAGGGTGAAGTGGTATTCTTTGTGAGTGCCCTAGAAAATGTGGTATTGTGAACTTTATGATAAGAAGTAGGGAGATGGATCTTTTTCAAATGAGAAGGAATATGATGGAGGGATGAGGAAGAAGAGGAAGGAAAAGGAGTGAAGAAAGAACTGGGACGCTATGTACACATCTCAACTCCCTACAAGGAACATAGCCATTGTGTAACACAAACAATACTGTACTGATAAAAAGTTAAACCCAAAAGTATATCTATAAGGAAAAAGTGAATTTTGTAGTTTGTGAATTAAGTCTGAATTAAAAATAGAAGGCAACAGTCAAACAGAACATTTTAAATCTTAAACGCTTTAAATTGAGAAAGCCTCAGTATAAGACCATAATGCATCTCATGAGAGAGTACATACATGCACATGTAAGATATAGGCTGAGAAATGTCTTTCCATCTTGTGGGGATTAAATCCAGAGTGAGGGTGTCCTCCATGCAGGGCCATCGAGTGATCATGTGACAGCGGCGCACGCCTGGTCTCTGCTTGTTCTAAGCCACATCAGAACCCTCGGGACTACATTACCTGCATCAGTGAGCATTTTATGAACTCCTGTTTTTCTTAACCTGACTGGCAACAAAGCACCTTGGGTTTAGCTCTCTGATAAGCAGCCTTTTCTCAGAAATTAGAGCGCAGGCTGTGCAAATCAGCCTAATCAGGTAAGGTGAAACAGCAAATTGGGAAAGGTGAGCCTTCTGCAAGAAAGAAAGAACAGACTCAAAGCAGCCAAGCAAAGGGCCCTGTTAGGAAGCCCAGGTAGGCCCCCAGTAATAAATACATTTATTGCTTGGACAGTAAAAAGTACTGGAGAGTTTAAGATAAATTCAGAGTTATTTAAACTTAATTTATGACCAGGAAAATAAACCCTCTCTTCCACCATTAATTTTTTTTTTTTTTTTTATCTGTGCCATCAAATGTTACACGCTACTGATTTTGGATGTAAGGTCACTGGAAACAACATATCAAAGGTGTCAGCACCACAAATCAAGTGAAATTCCCTTAAAAATAAAAATGTCAGGAGTAAAATAATAGGCAATAGTTATTTCATGCTATGAAAGACTTGTAATATATCAAAGGGTTCACCTTTTTCTACCTTTATGATGTATCACTCTGAACACTAAATATACTTCTGCTTAACAGATAAAGTAAAGAAAGCAAGCATTGGAATGCTAATGATAATAAGAAACATGACATACAATAAGTTTATCTGGAGGCATGTAAACATCAAAAAGCAGACTTCTGAATATATCAAAGATGAACAATGACCCTGCATATACGGAGATCTGACATCTAGCATGCCAGTTATTTTAAGAGGGCATATTAAAGGTCACTTGAAATGGTGTTTTTAAAACCAGAATACAAATTACATTGAATTTAGGACAAAGAAAAAAAATGAATGTCATAAGGCTTGCGAAGCCACTGTGACTCTATATGGAATTCCAAATCCAGAAGGGATCTTCTGTTCTCTTCTACCAGGATTGAATAAAAAAGAAGCAAGTGCCAGTTTTTGGAGAGAAGATGAAAAATAAGGAAGACCTGGAGCAGACGGTTTCTTTATGATCTTCATGTTACACAGCTGACAGGAGGTGGCATTTGCCACAATGCACTGTTGCTCAATGCATTAACTCCTGGCAGAGTAAACTCACCTAGGATTATCCTTTATGCAAAAGCATCTGACTAGCAGGGTTATCAAAGCCTCAGGTAAAAACGACTTTGTTTCATCCTTGTGACATGTCTTACAATGCTTTTCTAGGACATTAAAGTTAAAATCTTGCTTCCTGATCCAAGGACTCATAATCGGGTGGATGAAATGGCTCTGGGGAAGGATAAAGGGGAATAGAGCCGTTCACGTGTGAGCACAAATCTCGCCCAAGATGATAGTAAGCAGTTAGAGAAAAGCCATAATGCTTTAGTTTAAGCCTCCCAAAGTCTTTGGGTCACAGGGGGGAGGGAGGGAGAGGTCATGCTTCCTGGGCGGCAGAGCATACAGACTGGTAGAGGGCAGGCCCAGCACTGTAACGTCTCCTCCAGCGGCACAGCACTGCTGCCTGGCCTGCTGAAAGGTGAACTGATCACGTGGCTCCGTGATCAGTCTTTATGGCTACGATGTGGCTCCACTGCAGAATTTTAGTGATCAAATTGTACGTAAAAGATTTTAAAATCTAACTCTTTATCAGGCAGAAGAGGAAACTGAGACCCAACCCCAGGATGGAAGACGGGAGCTTCAGTCACTGTGGTCTCCGATTCTGGCCAGGTCACTTCTGGGAATCACAGATACACGTGCACACATGCACACACATGCACACACATACACTCATACACACACTACATGTTCATGAAGCAGCTGCTCCAACTGGGAGGCCGATTCCCTGACATGGTTTCCTACCACCACTGGCTTGATAGGTACCGAGCTCTCAGGAAGTCATTGGGTTCTCCACACATGAGTTTCTCCCAGCTAGCTACTTAATCTGTACCTGCTGACATCTCTGGCCTTTTTTTTTTTTCCGGAACCAGGGATTGAACTCAGGCCCTTGCACTTGCCAGGCAAGTGCTTATTCTACTGAGTCATCTCCCTGACTCCTCTATTGACTTCTCTGAATATCTCTTTAATATGTGGATATCTTAGAAGACCTCATAGGAATACCCCCACATAAGGTAGTACTTAAGAAATCAGTTGTCAAAGTTCGATTCTGATTCTGACACTCCAGTAAGACCCTGCGCAGAGGACACACCACTCTAAATTGTGGTTTCCTGGTACACATGGTGGGAACGGCAGTAAGACTACTGCATGGGATGCAGTTGGAAGCACCCCACAGTGCCAAGCTTAGGATGGGGGCCACACAGTGCACACGGAGACCCTAAAATTTCTTGGGGCGAGCCAGGGGCTTCAAGAGTCCTGATAGCCAGGAGATCCTCTTCAGCTGCAGACAATGACCTACATTTACAAGGAGTGTGGGATGGAACAGTGGGTTACATGTGATGCAGACTGTGCATGGGCCCAGGGTTCTCCTGCTCAGCCTGTTAACCTTTAAACGATCTGCTGGAAGGATGTATGGTTCCTGTGGTCAAGACAGGGCTTGACTCAGGGTCACATCATGAGAGACAGGAGCCAGCCAGAACCCTATTTATTTGCGTATTTGACTTACTGAAGACAAATGATGCTGAGGCAGTTCTTTGGGCACTGACTGAATTATTTATACATTCAATGAAATTATTTTATTGAAGGTTTCAAACTTGTTTAACTTTTGCGCTTTCAGCTTTGTCTATAGAAATTCCACTAAGTACTTTATAATCTCTTTGGAGTTGCTCCTTGAAAATCAGGACTACATAGCAACACTGCTATCCTACAGCTCATACAGAGAACACAAATCGGAATCAAACCCAAACTCAGTTTCAAGAAGTCATCCATTTCTACAAAATGTTTATTAAAGAGACTGAATTATTAAATTAATTAGAACTTTCAGTGCCTTGAATAAGATTTATTTAAAATAAAACACAGGGCCAGGGAGGTGGCTCAGTAGAATAAGCACTTCCCTGGCAAGTGCAAGGGCCTGAGTTCAATTCCTGGTTCTGCCAAAATAAATAAATAAATACAATACAATACAATACAACAATACAGTGCATTTACTCATTTTCCTAAATTTTCAGGGGAGGTTTCAGTGCTTCTGTCAAGCCTGCAGCTCTGCTCAAAAGAAATTGTTAATCCTGCCTTATCCTATTACTTATAAATTCTACATAATTAAAGACATATTCAGTCCTTCCCCAGCTTGAAGTTTTGCCCGGCTTTTTTTTTTCAGCCTATTGCCTTTTCAAAACACTTTATTAAACACTTGTTCTACTTTCACATTCTTTAAAGGAAAATAACAACTACCAAGTTCATTTTATGAGAGTTGCTCGCAATACAGGCCACGATGCCAGGAACTAATAAACTCAAACCTCAGGACTTCCATCTGAGGGCCACCATAAAACTGTGATGGAGTGGCATAGGCACATGTGACCTGAGAATGGAAATGCCTGTGTTATATTACCTAGTTTTGCTGGAGAAACTGTCAGGAGGTTCTGCAATTTTAAAACTATATTCTTATCGACTGCAATGCAAGTTAGCTTCTGAATATCTTTCTTCCTCTAAAGAACTCCAGAAAGTTTCCCCACCACATTACCCTGAAGCACCAGCCTGATGGGCTGGCATTTATTAGTTCTGTTTTATGGAGTGAGATAGATGTTGGATGGGCAAGAGTTTTCAGGTTATGCCCTTGGGATGAGAAATTTTGGCCTTGAGGCTGCTTCTTGTGAGGAGATGAAATATCAGAGGGAAGAACCTGGTGAGAGGCCTCGAGATGAGTCTAACTTGACACTGGAAATGCAGAAGGGGGTCATCAGGCTCCATGGCCCTGCATGAGACAGCCTGCAAGGCCAACAGCTTGAGTAAACGGGCCCACAGGTGCAAGAGAGGCACAACATTGGTGATCATCCTAGGTTGGCTCCTCAGGGGATAGAAGCAAGGGAGGCAGCCCCCCTGGAACCTAGAGCCAGGGCGGGGGGTTGGTCTCATGGAGAAGACACAATCCCAGTTATTTTTTGTGTTTTAGGGAAGGGTCTACAGGGTATTCAGGGTCTCACTACTAATTTGGACTCATAATGATCCACCTGTTTACAGCCTCCCAAGAGCTGGGATTACAGGTGCACGCCATCACTCCCAGTCTTGATTGTCATCTCAGTGCATCCCCGGGGGCAGGGCCAGCATGGCAGGCCCAGGGATTGAACCCCCGGCCCCTTCACCTGCTTACAGGCACTTTAATCTGCTGGGCTATTTGGCTGGCCCCACAATTCTAGTTCTGATGGAAGAGAAAGCTTCTCCAGGCCGCCTTATCACCTGGAGAGCCATCTCTGCCAGGCATAAGAGCATAGCCAGCATGGTAGTCTAGAATGGACAATTCCTAGGAATCATTTCTTAAATTGGCTGCTATTTGATATGGTACATTCTAGAGTGGAATGCTTCAAAGTACTTACTTTAAAAACCACCCACAATGGATCAAAGCATGAAAATTTGCCTCCTATGGTCTGGAAGTATTTCTCTGATGGATATTGTGTATGTTCAGTCTGCAGTATGCAGGTGAGGGCATCTCCAAATGCTAGCTCCCTAATTTTTTTTCAGGGGGGGTATAAAATTATTTATTAAAAGTATAGCTACACAACACAAAAATATAAAAACTAATGCACAACTTTATAAAATGAAGTGAAACAGAGTGCTCACAATTGTTCACCTCAGGAGTTTTAGCTCCCAGTATCCAATAATTATTTCTTGTTCTTCAGTACATATTAAAATAGCACTTCATTGCAGAGGCAGGTGGGTGGTCACTTTCCATTCACTGAGTAGGGAAATACCAACTGAGATGTGTGGTTGGTCACTGCCTAAGTTTCAAATAAAATACAGAAATTTGAGCCCACAGGTATTGCGTTTTGCTCCTGACATCCAGAGCTTTTACTAGCTAGGGACAGAGGAGTGCATCAAAAAGAAATAAGCATTTCATCATTATGTTTCTGAGAAGGATGTGACCCAGAACCTAATGAAGTAGTTTGGTCTGAATAATGTTTTTTTTTTAAATAGCAAATATAAATTCTAATCCTATATTTATTTTTAGGAACCCTTGACCTCCTGAGTGTGCAAATAACCAAAAGTAGAGTCTGATAGACCACAATTCTGCCTTGAGTTTGGCAGCAGATCCAATACAAAGAGCAGGAGCATTGTATATAAATAAAAGTTGAAAATTTGAATGTATTTCCACTTCTGCAAATCAACTTGTTTAAATTGAAAAATTAGAAAAAGTAACAAGTTATTTAGAAATTAATTTCAACTTTTAAAAAATATATTCTGTTTACATTTATAGCAAAAGTTTTTTAAATACTTACACATAAATATAATGAAGTATGTATGTTTATAAGATCTATGTGAAGCCAATGCAGCAAAGTACAAAATTCTGATAAAAATGAAAGCAGGTCTGAAATGTATTTTATGTTCATTGGTAGGAAGAATGAATATTATCCAGGATTAAGCTCTTCCCAATTTAATCTTTATGTTAACTCAATTTTAATAAAAAATTTCAGTAGGTTGCTTCATGGATATCAAAAACCTCATGTCAAAGATCACTAAAGAGAGACAAAAAATTTACAATATTAAAAGAGAAGAATGAGTACTCTCTGATTTCATGATTGACTCTAAGTGGCAGTAACCAAGATAGTGTGGCACTGGCAAAGAATGAACAAGTAAAGCAAAAGAACAGAATGGAGAGTCCAGAAGTACACACGTACAGATCCAGCCAAGGGTAATGGAAACGCAGGGGGCACAAGCAAACTTCACAGCAAATGTACTGGAGCAACTGGATGTCCACATGTGAAAGCACTCACCTTACCCTCTCACAAAAATCAACTCATAAACCTTCATGGGTGCCAGATCTAGATATAATGTGTAAAAATACAAAATTCTTAGAAGATAACGTAGGAGGAAAAATCAAGGTGACCTTGAGTTTGGCAGCAGATCCAATACAAAGAGCACAAGCTATGAAGGAAAAACTTGAGGAGTTGAACTTCATTAAATATTTAAAACATCTGCTCCACAGAAGACACTGGAGAGAGAATGAAAAGATAATCTACAGACTGGAAGGGAATCTTTGCAAAACACATATTCAATAAAGGGCTTGTGGCAAAATATACAAAGAATATTTAAAGCTCAACAATAAGAAAACAGATAACAATCAAAAAGTATTCAAATGGTCGCAACACACACCTCAGCAAAGAAGATCCATAAGGTAAATGAGCACATGGAAAAGTGCCATTAGGGAATTATAAACAGCCAGGAGGTCCTGCTACATACCTATCAGATCAGCCAAAATTCAAACCACTGTCACCACCAAATGCTGGCAATAGTGTGGATCAGTGAGAACTCTCGTCCATTCCTGGTAGGAATGAAAGATGTACAGCCACTTCTGTGGAAGACAGTTTAACAGGGTTTATAAAGCTAAACATAGTCTTAACTGTATGATAACTCAGTTGCACTCCTTGCTCTTTATCCAAATGACTTTAAAACTTAGGTATACACAACACACACACACACACACACACACACACACACACACACAAACCTGAACACAAATGTTCCTACCAGATGTATTCATATTGGGAAGAATTTGGGCCAATGAAGCAAGATATCTCTAAGATAGGAGACTCAGTAAGTAACTCAGATATGTCTAGGCAGCCCAGCAAGAGAAAGAAACACACTAAATCAAACCATGCAATGGGGAGGAACCTTCAGTGCACATTACCAAGTGAAAGAAGCCAATCTGGAAAGACCATACAGTATATGACCCAACTATCAGGAATCCTGGGAAAGGGAAAACTATGGAGACAGTAAAAAATTTGGTAGTGGCCAAGGGTTTGGGGAAAGTGACCAAGTGGGAAGCACAGAGAGTCGTTAGGGCAGTGACAGGACTCTGTACTTCACCTTAATGTGTGGACACATGACATCGTGCATTTGCCAGAACTGGCATCTACACCACCAGGAGAGACCCTTAATACAAACTGCAGACTTCAGTTAACAACTATCAATATCGAATTATCAGTTATAAGAAATAACCCCACACTCATTCACTAATGTTTGTAACAAGATAAACTGTGCCTGGGGAGATACGATATTATGGAATTCTTTATGCTTTTCTGTGGATCTAAAATTGCTCTAAAAGTCAAAGTTATGTTAAAAAAACACTTCATCAGGTGGCCACTTGTTTGATGAGATGGTTCTAGCTTCTCCCAGCAGCTCACTCTGCCTGGCTCTGTAGAGATTTGTTCGTGACTAGTTCAACAAAAGTGTTTTACTGGCCTTTCTTCAGATCTAAACAATGCATACATAATACTTTTAAATAATAAGCAATCAATACCATCATCTCTAATCTACAGATGAGAACGCTGAGTTTATAAAGAAAGATGAGACAAAACAGAAGATGGGAGTCAGCCCTCCTGTCCCAGGGACCATAATAATTGATTTGAGGGTCCTCATACACAGGAGAAGCAGTCATTTTAAAGAGATGACTAAGGTTATAGCTACAAATGAAAGGGTGACTATAATCACTCACTCTGGATGCATCAAGGAGGTTGAGGGACCTACCTCCTTGGCCATTGTAAAGTCAAACATGTGTTCCATGAATGCCCTGGCAATGTGGTGAAGGACCTTACTTTCAGGACATGCATATCCAGTAGGAGAATCTCTGGAGCGTGAGTAGTGGCAGAGGTGAGGGTGGGAACAGCAAGGACAGACAGGAAGGAAAGACTTGTCTTCTAAACCAGAGTGCAGCTGTCTGATCTCATTTGTCAGTGTAAATTAAGTTGTGCTGCCATGACAAAAAAAAAAAAAAAAATCAGTAACATCAAATGGTAAGAGTTTATTCCCCCTTGTGCTCTTTGGCTTTCCCAGGCACTGGGAGGGTTCTGTCCCACATCATCCTCACTCAAGGTCCAGGCAGTGTGGGCGGAGCCCTTACCACCTGGAAGTCTGATGGTTGTCAGAGCCGGGAAATAGGGTCATGAGAATCACAGTCTTGGTGCCAATGACTTCTGCTGGGGAGTGACACACATCACTTTTGCTGTTTTTTTTTTTTCTTGCCAAAGCACCTTCCATCCATGTCTAACCTCAAGGGCCCGAGGAAATGAAATCTTACCATGTGACTGGAAGGGGGAGAAGGGAGGGAATGGTAACAGGACCACCGCTCTTCCTGTATTGTTAGCCAGGTTCTCATGATGTTGCCATACAAAATGGATTTTGTTGAAGGAGGTAGAGGAGAAAGGATGAAAGAAGGTGAAATTTCACTGGTACTCTGTCCCTTGGGCACTGCCACAATAGGACCAAATCAAAGCTTGTCCTTGTCCTAGAAAGTCATACATCTTATCGATACTGCAAATTAATCATAAAAATGTAGCATGGGTGCAGACCTCAAATAAGACTTGCGAGTTTATCTTTTAAAAAGTGGTTACTGCTTGGTGGTCCAGCTGAGCCCTCTGTGAACACAGGATCACTGAACCCTTAGTGACATGATTCATCCCATCATAGTTCATGGCCACAATTAGACTCTCCATTCTAGGGGGCCTTCTGACACAGTAATGAGCCTGTACAATATGAGACCAACTTAAAAGACACAGTTGAAAAATGGAAAATACTTCAGGAAAACAACTCTCAGCGACTCATCCACATGGCTGACACTGACAAAGGATCTACAAACTGCAGTACAGGGTCTCAGGACAAATCCTAAGGGGATTTGATTGACCTTATCAGATACAAAAGCTACATTTCTTGTTATATAGGTCTTGTTTTATCTCAGTCTTAACCATCCAGCAGAAAAGTATAAAAATGAAGTATAAGAAGTAAATCCATATTATTATGCTGAGCTGTAAAAGACTCAAATCAACAATTTCTGACGTTGCCAGACATACAGAAAACCCAATACTATTATGGACTACTGGACTATTTTGGAATTTTTTGTTGAATTCACACACCTATAATATTTAAATGACAAAGCTAAACAAAAAAGGGGACACAAATAAATGAGCATTTTGTATCTGTATATTCAAAATAGTTAAGATAGGTATACAGCTACATTCTCTTAATTCGGTGAATAGAGGGATCTGCTCTAAAATGTTTGTAAGTAGAATATCATGTCTGCATCTTGTACAACAAATAACCATTAAGAAAACAAAATGCAATATGTTAATTTTTGAATCTGTCCTACTAATTTGATTTGAAACTGTCTCATTGCTATTTGTTCTTCAATAAAATTATGGAAAAATTTTTTTTAAAAAACCAGCAAGCATGAGAGGAAACAGGAACTTGAGCTTCTCCACTGTGAGTCAGGATCTGTCATTGTCCACACTGACACTACGCAGACTCTCTCTGATCTTTTAACAGTGGTTGCCCCTAGTCATTAAACCAGGACTCTCGTGGAACTCACCAAAGTCAAGTGTGTGGACAGATAAAATCATTTAATCAGTGAATATTTCTTAAGCACCTACTATGTCAGCTTAACTTGAAGATGATGACTACTATTCTTTATCTTTAAATATAACTCAAAACTTTGTGTTGCTACATTAGAGAAATCATTTTATTCTTTGAGAAATCTGGGTGGCAGCCCTGGCTTTGGGCATCAGGGCTCACACGGCCAGGCAGCCCCAGCCTGGTAGAGGCACAACATGATCCAGAGGGCAGACAAAGGCAGGGAATCAGGCCCCTTGGTCCTCGGCTGACTTTCTGTGTCATACTGGAAAAGGCATTGGTAAAGTGAGAGCAGCACTTCCTCCTGTTCCCACTCCTACTGGGGATTAACTACCTACAGTATAAAGTGCTATAAGACCCACATAGAATAGAAGTGTTTGGTGCAGTGTATTACTTTGAAATGCCATCTCCAGCAGCCAGGGCATGACCCCAAGGAAGGATCCAGAAATACAGCTCAGTTTCATGCCGTGCTCCCTTCCTGAGGGACCCACCTTCAGGTAAGGAGGGAGAGGCAAAGATGAAAACAGTTCCTGTCCTCCAGTACTGGAGAGGTACGTGGATAAAGAAGCCCTGGGCCACCTTCAAGCTGCAAGGCTGGCAGAACTGTGTGCATGGACAAGCTGCCTCTGCTGGTGCTTTGTCAAGGTGCAAGGAATGCGTAAGAGTGTGAAACTTGAGACAGTGGGAGACAAGCGGTTGAGTGGTGCAGGAGTGATATGCACAGGGGAAAGATATGCAGTCCTAGCAGAGGGCAGGGTGAGGTGCGGGAACCTCGAAGGGCAGTGGCATGTAGAAGTCTGATAGAGGAAGAGGACCGTGGGTTGCCCTGGGAAGGGGGAGGGACGTGGCAACTAGCGCAGATGGACGTACGGCTCCACCCAGACAGTGTGGCCCTTCTTGAGAGCAGAGGACTGTCTACATACAGCAGAAGACAGTTCTAGTGGATGTCTTAGGTGTGACCTTCCTCGGGTGTCCCTTCCCTCCATCCTGCAAACCACAGTGACCTTTATCACAATGGTCAGGGCTCACTTCTGCTTTGATTATCTTTCACTTCCTGTGGTCTCTGTTCAAAAGCACTTCTGGCCCCGCCCTGCCTCCAGCCCCACCCCCAGGGCTCTTGCTGATGTCCCGCCTTCCTGCTCTCCTCACCATCTGTGCTCGGAGTCTGCTCTGGTCCAGGCTGCATTATCTTTGCCTGCTCCTCTTTGTCCCAGGACCTGACCCCTTTTAATCTACATCGCTTCCTCGCTGGCACTGGGCCTGGGTGTGTAGTGTAGCCCCACCTATAGACCAAGTTCTGACCACTCCATCTCTTTCTAGGAAGGTCTGGCTGCCTCGGCGCATGGCAGGCATCACCTAGCGCGAGCCTGAGATTCCAGCCTCCCTGCCCGATGTGCGCACGGTTACTGCTTTTCCTGAGAAGAGCACGAGGCTCTTAGTAAACACACTGCACTTGGCCAGTGATTTCACCTCGTGAGTCTCTTACTCCCACAGCAGCTCCAAGGAGAGCTGGAGAACTCAAAGCAGGTTATGTAATCGGCTCGAAGCCGGCAAGTGTGAATGGGGGTCTGGGACGCCGCTCTTGGCCTTCATGGCATCATTCTCCCCACACCAGCCTTCCTCTGAGAAATGGCAAAACTTCATGCTGCAACAGAGTCCACCCCTCCATCTCCTCTACCTTTACTTCCACCACCTGAACCAGGGTTCTCACCCCCTCCTCCCTCCCCTACAGATTTCAGGGAAACAGCCCCCCTCAGCATCTCACCACAGCAGCCACTCGCTGGTTGTCTCTCCTCCTCTGAGGTGGCCCTTGGCTACCTTCTCCCCAGGCCTTCACCTTGCTTCTCCCTTCCTTTCCACTCTGTTCTCCCCAGTTGCCACTCTGAGCTGCTCCCAGCTTTGTGCAATTTTTCTTTGCTTTAAGTAAGAAACAAAAGAAACCAAGGGTTCTCCCAGATGAATTTTTCACTAGGTCCCTGTAGTAAGGAGCTCATGTACAGGAGGAGTATTCCGGACAGAACCAGTCCTGCTTATTGCGCTGGACGGTGGGGCAGGGCGAGGAGCTGGGAGTTCGGATCCATGTGGGACTGCCTTTGGCCCTGTACTGTCAGCTTTGGCTGTGTGATTCCCAGGAGGTGGCTGCTCTGTCCAGATCCCAGGCTCTTCCCATAAATCATAGAGTTGCTTCCCAAGGCAGCTTTCTCTGCCCACTGCTGGGATTCTTTCCAGTGGAGGCACCAGAGAGTAGAGCCTGAGCCTACGGGGCGGGGCTTGAATGCAGGGCTTGATGCCCACCAGCTGCATGATCTGGGGTGAGTTCCTTACCCTGTCTCTGCCTCACTCCTCGTGCAAACGAGAGGTGATAGCAGTCATGGCACAGAACAGGAAAGTTTTCAATTGGGTCCAGTGTCCTGTCTTAGCCAGCTGACTGGAATGTGACCAGGAGCTCAAATAAACCTCTCCTACACTCAGTTGCTGATGTTGAATGTTGTGTCTCCAGGATGAGGAAGGAGACACATTCAGGGCGACAGGATCCTAAATGGGCACCATTGTTATTGTTCCAGTGTGCATTGGTCTGTATTGGAATACCCTGTGGTACTCTGTGACACAGGAATTTAAGGTTCTCACGGGGACCCTCCACTTATGTTCTGCCCGGAGAGCGCTGATCCACAGCAGCCAGCTGGAGCCACTTTCCTGCATGGAAGCAGGTGTGATGGGGAACTGGAGCCAGAACAGGGATGCGGAGAGAGGAGGCAGGAAGCCTCAGGGCTGGAGAGCAGGAGGAGCAATGTGTTCTGGGGGCAGGGGCGTGCACGCTGAGTCCCCACTCCTGTGCCTGTGTGTGTACATGTGTGCATGCATGATAGAGAGAAAGAGACAGACAGACAGACAGACAAGTGGACAGACAGACACAAAGCAGGGGAGAGGGATGTAAATGTTGTGTAACAAGAGCAACATTGCTCTCCCAAAGAGCTCACAAACCAATTAAGAGGCCATGACAAACAACTAGAAGTTTAATTTCATTCAGCTCAGTATATAACACATAAGAGGCAGGAACAAATGAAGTACACAAAAAGACATCAGTCCTGGGGAAGGGGTCAGAGATGGCTTCCTGATGGAAGTGGGAGCAGACAGAACTTTAAGTGGCAGGAAGAGCTGAAAAGTTACTTAACCCACTCATCCAATTAAAATGGACTGAGCACCTATGTCAGGCACCATGCTAGGTCCTAGGGAGGCAATGGCAAGCCAAAACAGACAGAGTTCTTGGAGGTAGTGTGGAGGATTTGGGACCAAAGAAACTGAGAAAGCCAGTCAGAAGGTGACTGTGAGGCAGAAAGGAGGCCTCTGGGAGGGTGGTCAGAGCTGGGGCTAGGGACTCAGCAAGCAGGTTACTGTGTCACAGAAATGTGGGCAGTGCCAGCTGAGCCCGCTGATCCTGGGGCAGTCATTGGAGGCAGGCAGGAGGGGGAGAGGCGAAGGGGCAGTGAGTCAGAGCACAGTGCAGTCCCTGGGTGGCAACTGGAGGCACCTGTGCCAGCCAGTCAGACAAGACAGAAGCCACTGACCTGAAGCAGTGACCTGAGGGTTAAGATGTGGGTGCCTGTCACATGGTCTCACCTGGTCTACCTCATCTAGGTTGTCATCCTGGGCCTACATTTCCTTGGAGCAAAGCAAGCCCCCATCTAAGGGTTGTTAGAAGCAGAGCTCAACTGCAGCAAGTGCCAGACATTGAGCATGTGGGAGAAACACACACTTTACTTATGCAAATAAGTCAAGCACAGGCCCTGTTGCCATACAGATGACCCTAATCTCTGCCTGTGGTGATGGCACAGAGTGCCTAAAGAATTTAAGATGCCCTTGTATTTGGGGGAATGGGGGCAGTCACTGAAGTTGTACACTTTTGGTTGTGCAAGACAAGAAACATATAGGGATCGCTTGCACAGCAACGTGAATGTATATAGTACTATAGCCCCACACACTTAAAATGGTTAGGACAGCAATTTATGCTATATAGTCCTAAACCCACAATTTAAAATAAAAGCAAAATATTTTTATAAGTAGATTTAAGAGGAGCTGCCATTTTAAAAAATGTCTTCATAGTTCTAAGTCTTTGTAACAAGGAGCATGGTGGGACTCATTAAAAAAAATAACAGGAAAATCTAGAGGATTCCATGGAGGGTGAGTGGGAGGCTGGGTTAGTTTGGGACCTAAGGGTGCTGACTGCCACACGCTGATCACTGCAGCAGTGGGAAATGCTGGGGTCTGTTATCAGCCACCTATTCATGGAGTGCACAACAGAACCTGATAGATCTGTACCTCCTGGGCTGGAGAGACCATATGTGAAAGTGCATGTGTATGTCTGTGTGTGTGTGTGTGTGTGTGTACATAAACATGTATTTTGACACCTATTTAATAAAAGAAAGAATAGGAAAAAACATGCACCTAGCTGCTAGTACTATTCTGTCTTAACAATAAGATTTCTTAGACAGGCCTCAGTAGGAATTTCATGTCTGTAATGATATATATATATATATATATATATATATATATATATATATATTTCTTTTTTTTCATGTTTTTGGTACAGGGTCTCAATACACAGCTCAGACTCATGATCTCCTATTCTAAACTTTCCCAGTGCTGGGATCATAGTCCTGCACCACCATACTCAGTTGCCCACTCAGTGCACCCGCGGGCAGGATTGGGGATCAAACCCTGGTCCCTGAGCTTGCCTAAGCAGGTGCTTAGTCCACTGAGCTATCTCGCCAGCCCTGTGCGTAATGATATTAAAACTGGTAACATTTTGGGAGGGTAATTTTTGTTTCATATTGTGCTTTAGCTCCAGAATGTCCCCCAAAAGTCTCAGCTGTTTAGAGGTGGGGTGTGTAGAAAGCAACTGGATCATGGGGGGCTACATTCACCAGGGGGCTGATCCACTGAGGCATTCATTGGTGACTGTGCTGTCAGAAAGCAGGCTCAGTTGGCAGGATGTGTCCCTCGCAGCCAGCTTTGCAGGGTGTAGCTTCTTCTCACACTCCCCCTTATTCCCCTGCTCCTTCATCATCATAAGGTGGGCAGCTTTCCTCTCCCATGATCCTCTGCCATGTCATTTTTGCCTTGGAGCCAGCTGATCACAGACCAAATTCTCTGAAAACTGTGGACCAAAATAAATCTCTTTAATTTGCCAATGTCAGGTATTTTGTGCCAGTGACAAGGAAAGTGACTAATGTGTGTATTTATCAATCTTTTCCATCTAAAGTAAACTTAAAATCAAGATGAAAAATTATTCCACAAGAAGGAGTCTCCTTCATATAGTTCGTTCTTCCATACCAGGCCATAATATTTCTGACAGACATGTGGATTGGCTGCCTCTGGGTCACATGATAACTCCTGATCCAATCAAGGGGAAGCAGGACATGTGCTATTAAACATATCCATAGGCAGGCTGCAGGCTGCAGGAAGGGCAGCTTCCATTAGAAAGTTCTGTAGGCATGTAGACAAGTAATGAAAAAGCCTTTCTACCTCAGCTGTGGATAAAAGACTGGAAATGCTTATCACTTTGGTGACATAGAGAGATAAGGATTAGAGGAAGGTCAAACAAGAACTAAAGGAGTACAGTGTGGAGAGCAAAAACAGCTACTGAAAGAAGAAATTAAAAAGAAAAAAAGACATGCCTGCTGCTTACTGGAAAATTATTTAACAAATGGCTACTATGCACAGGGATGCTCTGCCCAATGTCTAGGACTCCCAGCAGGGGACAAGACACATAGCAGACCCTGTGAGGTGGACTAGTGACGGGCTAGCATGTTTTGCCAAGTCTGTCCGTCTACAAATAAGAAAAGGCCCACTACAACAATTGTTTAGCCAAGTTAGAGCCTAATTCTCTCTCCCATTGAAGAAGTCCAGAGGAATAACATGGGCCACTAAAGACTAAAGATCTTTTTTATTTTTTTATTTATTTGATACAGAGTCTCACTATGTAGTTCAGACTCATAATTATCCTCCTGTCTCAGTCTTCTCAGTGCTGGGATTACAATTGTGCTCCACCATGGCTGGTTTCAGTGGCTGGCACAATACACCCAAGGTTTTGGGGCTGGCATGGAATGTGGTACCCAGGATCAAACCTGGGTCATTTCACTTGCCAGGCAGGCGCTTAGACTGCCAAGCTATCTCCCCAGCCTCTTGACTTAGGATCTTTTTACCTTAGAAATTTATTTTCCTAGCATGAGGCTTTTACCTCAGGATCCAGCATGGCTCCTTACACACCAGCACTCATGCTCATATTCCAGCCAACAGGGAATAATAACAAAAGATAAGCATGCCTCTTTCTTCTAAGGGCATTGTCTCCCATTTGTTTGGCCATAAGGCTCTTCCCAATTCCAGGAAAGCTGGGATATGCAACCTTGTCCTGATGATTACACACCAGGCTGCTCTGATACCAGGGTAGAAGAAAACAGTGGAGTAGAAGACATACGCATGCTAGCTTATGTGTACAATGTTAGCACAAGAACTAAGAGAAACTAGCTGTATAATCTGACTACATGTTTTTTTCCTTTCTTATTTTCCCCCTTTTCCATCACAGTTTGTCTTTTCTTTTGGACATTTTTCTTTTTCCCAGTTTGTAATCTATTGTACATTTTGGGTCTTATTTATTTGTTCATCTTTTCACACCAATGAGATAACAGTGTTTACACATATGGGTCAGATTTATTTCACTTATGAATATGGTCTAAACTTGTATCTATTTACCTATAAAATCTCCATTTTATCCTTTTTTATGGCTGAGTGATACCCCATCACATAAAAACCCACATAGTTTTTTTATCTCTTTTTCTGTAGATGGACATTCTTCAGTTATTTCCAAGATTTAGCTATGACAGATTGGGTTGCATGGGTACACATATCTCACTGATTATTTTAATTCTACATGTACACAGAATAGCTAAGATTATTGTTATTGAGAGGAATGGTTAATGTTTAATTGTTTTCCATGCTTGGGAAATTTTCTGCTACTACTTCTACAAGCATATTGTTATGTTGACTCCAATTGTTTTGTTGATCCCTATTAGTCTTACATTATGTTTCTTTGCATCATCTTGCAGTTGCTGTACTGTTATTCCATGGTTCCCTGATACTTTTAAGATAACCATATGTAATACAATGACCATTGTTAATTTCATATCTTCTGATTTTGAAATTCTGAATTGTTCTTCTTGTCTGTGTAGTGTTATGTTTTTGTCTTTGTTGTTGCTATTTTGTTTTGTACTTTTTCTCCTTAGAGTAAAAAAAAAAACTGAGAAAAAGAAAACAATAAAGAATAGGAGGCTATTTCTGCCACAAAATGGATTCAGAAAGTAAGCAAATAGAAGCAGCACAGAAGAAAATGCAGCTTGATGAATACAATCTTATATGGAAGAAAGGATGGGGGCTATATGAGGGAGTGGTCAGGAAAGGCCTTGCTATGAGGTGCGAGCTCAGCTGAGATTTGAGCGAGCGGGCAGCAGCCACGGAAAGGCCAGAGGAAGAGTGTTCCGGGCGGAGGTAAGGCATTCCACAGACCCAGGAGGCAGGAGCGAGGTGGACTTAGATAATGAAATGAAATGAAAAAGCCATCACTACTGCACCTGCAGAAAAGCAAAACTAGCCACGTCCTGGGACCCTTGGGTGGGGGCCCGGAGGGTCATTAGCGCTCTTGTCTACTATCCTGTGTGTGAGAATGTGTATGTGCCCTGTGTGTGTGAGAGAAGGGAGGGAAGGGGTGGGGGAGGGAGAGAGACAGACGGACAGACAGAGACAGAGACACAAAGACAGGGAGACAGAGATAGAGAGAGCAGTTGGCTCTTTTATCTTACTCAGCTGCATGCTTGTAATCTGTCCCCGACACTCCAGATTCAAATTCAAGTGGCTGAGTAGAGTGGAGAGTCAGGAATGACAATCTAATCAAATCTGTTGTGATAACAATTACACAGTCCTGGTCCTCAGAGCTTTGTTCCCTCTCCTCTGTCAACAGAATCCCGTGGTATCTTTGCTGAATGGGAACTTAGGCTGTCTGGTGCTAGCTATGTGGCCGCATTTCCCTGTTTAATGACACATTCTCATTTCTGCCTCTCTCTGACCTCCTGACCATGTCCTTGTGCACCATAGGCAAGAAACTGGGATGTAAATGATTGTTCTGGTCCCAAGGTAGCTTGGCCAGAAGATGGAGACCATTAAGAATTGCACGATCATTCTGCTCAGATTCAGGTAAGGTCTGACTCCAATGAAGCCAAATTATTTTGCAACTACTATGTAATTTAATTCTCCCAGCATCCTAGGCACTGGGCAAATAGGCCTTATTCCCGCTGCACAGGTGGAAAAGAGAATTGAAACACAAGAACGTAATTGACTGACCTAAGGTCAGGCAGCAAGTTGCCAGCATCCCAAAGCTCTCTACTAGAACAGTCTGTGCCTTGCCTGGTCCTCTATGCACCGCCTCAGTGGGGCTGCTCAGGTCTCTGAAAGTGAACAACCAGGGACTCCCTTCTGTCTCCTGAGAGGGGACCAGCCAGTTTGCCCCTTGCTGGAAGGTTCCCCAAGGGGAGAGCCCAAGAAAGCCAGCTGAGTGTGTTGGTCACCCCTGATGGAATGCTCTGCAGACACTAACTGTCTGCTTAGCTAATGAGAGGCTGCAGAGGTTGGTGAGAAGGAACTGTGTCTGGTCTTAAGCCAGAAGCAGCTTTTCCCAGATGCTTTATAATTTGCTTTGAAATTGAATGGCTCATGGGGAAATATAAGACAGAGGCAGTTAGTGTCTAGAGAGATTTTTTTCCTCCAAAAACCATTAAGTCCAGATAACTTACTGGCATTGGCCAAGCTTTCCTTGCCCTGGGCTCAGCCTCAGGGAGCCCACAGCTGCCCTTGGCTCTAACCATCCCTTACAAGTCCCTGCATTGGCCAGTGTGGGATGACCAACTAACTGCACAGATCCACAGAACGATTATGGGAGGCCATGGAAAAGACACTGCTGCATTCACACACAAAAGAAAAGCTGCACTCAAAACTAGGCCCAGGATCTCCTGCTGTAATATCCTTACAATCAGAGATAACAAAAGGCATAAAAAGAGATCCCAGGAAGCTGCTAATTCTTGGAGATGAATGCAAGCAGCCAGCAGGCTTTGATGTCAGGTTGATAGTTTTGAATATTGAGTTCTTCAGCTCAAAGTTCTCCCTTGAGACACTGGACAATCCCATGGGTGAATCTTTCATCTGAATCAATTAGGGAAAGAGAGGCAGAGGTAACCACCCAAGAAAATGGACCCCTGGCTCCACCTTGGTTTATTTTGAGTCAGCATATCAGAAAGTCTACAAGTCGGCTGGAAGACGTGGCTATGACCACCACAGAGGTCTTTAGCAGAGTTGCTTTTTGGTGAGGCATTGCTGAAGCTGGCCTTGCAGACACTGGAGCTGACTTCATGGCATGTCCTAGGAACCTGCGGCACATGGGTGGTATGGAACCCTGGGATTTCTGACTTATGCAGGAGAAGAGCAGCACTGTGAGGAGAATTCTGACCAAATGAGTCATTTGGAGGCCATGTTGTACTGAAGATCTTTTTTTTTTTTTTTTTAATTAAAAGATTAAAGGCAGAGGAAAGGACAAGGTTAACGGGTCCCAGCAAAATCCTGGCCAATGGGAAGTGAATAAAGCCTGTGACTTCACTGAGTATATGAAATATTAGCCAAAAGATTAAAGGAGATGGACATGGAGGAGAAATTCATGAGCTTCTTTCAATTATCTTTCAGAAAGTTGCTGAAGGCTCTTGCTAACAAAAGAGAATTGCACTTGAATTCCTTCCAGGATCTTTTTTCTCCCCCTCGCAGTGAACATTCTGTTCTCAGCTGCACAGGTGCACGACACAGTGCTGTGCTATCTCACAATGCCAGCCCCAGCTAACGCGCTCGCAGACACAAACGCTGAATTTATGACATTTGTGTCAGCGCTTCCCCGCAGGAGGCAGGGTTCATGCAGGCTGCCCTGCTTCTGTGTCACTAGGTCATGTGAGATGCTGGCCAGGTGTCCAAGCAGCACCCTCTCTGATAGTAAACCTGGGTAGTGCATGAGGAATGAGCCCAGGACCCTGAATCAGCCTGCGCAGTAGACAGCAATCTTATCAAGCTGTGAGCCTGCCAAACAGCAGGGCTGTCTTAGCAAGGACTCTGGTAAATCTAGCTGCACTGGTGGCGCCTTCCTAAACTGTGCAAGAAGCAATGAGCCAAATGCTTGCTCCAGCTGAGGCCAAGGTTAGCATTGGATTACCAGAGCTCCAAGGGCATCGCTGCTTTGTGCGTCTGGCAGGAGGACAGCCTTCCAGGCTGTGGAATCAGGGAGGCCACGTTGCCTGTTGCTTAGCCACGTGGCCTAGGGCAAGTCACTAAACTCCTCTCTCCTCTGGAAGGTGAAAGTGGCAGTACCTGCCGCATGGTGGTGAGGCCAAGTAAGACCGTGTGCATATCGCACTCAGCCTGCGCTGAACACACAGGGTTAGTGAGCAGGGCTGGGTGTGCAAGGGGGGGCACTGCAGCAGCTGGGCTTTCCCAAGCACTTCCTGAAGAAATCCCCGGGAACCTGTACCAGAGCAAGTTGGAACCCAGAGATCACTTCCAGGCTGCCTCACGGATTAAGACAGGCCTCCCTCTGTGATTCCACCTTCTCTGGCATGCGCTTCCTTCACAAAAAATCTATCCCCTCCCCTTTAGTCTTCATGGTTCCTGTCAGCCTGGGCCACTTGAACTTCTAGAGCTGGCTGGGAACACAGTGCCCCATGCATTGGGGACAGGTTTCCTGGTTCATTCTCCATTCCAGGCCATTGTATGTGCAGGTGGCCTGGCACAGGATGCTACCCGTATGTGTCACTCAGCCTGTCATGTAACCCCTGCTTTCTTCTGGGGACAACAGACAACTCAGTCCTCAAATTTCCCCTGGAAATCCTGACATGTGTTAACTGGAGAAGAGAACCAAAGAAGAGAAAGTGTGAGACAAACGTTTTTATAACACCAAGAAAGTGTTAGAAAACTAACTAGAAGGTCAGAGAGCACAGGAAGGAAAGGGCATGAAAGCTGCCTCTGGCCCAGTCACTCTGTCATAACCAAGCAGCTGTGCAATGTGATGTAACGTGATACACCAAGGTGTTCCTGGCATCTGTAGGTTCAGGGCACCCCTGAGGCTGCGTGCACTGTTCCAGGGGCTCTGTTCCTCTAGGTCCAGGCTGAAAGGACATCACCCAGGAAGCCCTCCAGACTGGTGGTCCCCATTGTCCCCTCCCAGAGTTGTGGGACGGGGCACATGGCAGAGGAGAGGAGCCCCTGTGTTAACTGGCCCTGCTCCATTCTGTGCCTCTCAAAAAAGAATCACATGGCAAATAAAATACCTTGGTGTCAGTGTTTTATACTTAGCCTTTCTGGTTTTCCTTCCTTGTCTCTACAGGCAAAATGAACTGCAGAGTCCACGTGAAATTCCTAATAATTAATTTGTGCTGACTATATCTTCTAGAAACTTCTGGACTCTGAAGTTCACAGAACATGGGTAAAAGGCTTAAAAGAGAATATTTTCCCATAAACCAGATAATTAGTCACAAAGACCTTTAGTGGATACCTTGTATTCTCAGAGTCCCAGACTCAGCTCTGTGGCTATACCTGAAACCCATCTGGGAACTCCCTAGAAAAGAGACAGACACAGCCTAAATCCTTACTGGGCAAAGGCACCAAAAGTTACAACACAATACTGTGGGGTATAAGGAAGGAAGACACTAGTCTTCCAATTTGCTAGACTGTACTTTCTTTTTCTTTTTGGTGGAACAGGGGATTGAACTCAGGCCCTTGTGAGTGCCAAGGAAGCATTTATTCCACTGAGCCATCTCCCTAGTCCTGTAGACTGAATTTTCTAGAACTGTGATTTGTTCCCTGGTATAGCCAGCATTTTCCACTTGCTCTGTTTGGCCTGGCCATGTGAATGCTTTCAGGAGAAAAAAAAATAGTTGGGTATAGAGGGTAAGAACATTCCAGAAAGAAAAAAAAAATGCTTCAGCCAAACCTTGCAAGGTCTGACAGGAATAGCAAATGCCTAGTATAATGCACAGGGGTCATAAGATGGGATTGGGGCTCCATAGCAGAACTGATTTAGAAAGGAGGCAGAGGCTCTGGAGGTTAGAGACAGGAAGTATTCATATATTAGAATCCACTTTCCAAATATATTTTGGGAGAGCTAACAGAAGTGATACCTTTCAGAATGCAATCCACAGAGAAGTTAGCTAGATCTTCCCAAGTCTGTTTTTTTACTCTCATGGCAGTGAGCACAATGCTCCACAGGCCATGAGTGGATTGGAAGCATGAAGAGGCAAATCCAGGCACTGTTTTCTGGAATCACCAAAGCTATAGTCATTGGAGTTAATTTATGGCAGAAAGAAAATGTTCCCATGCATATGTTTCATTGTGGAGCCAAAGATGGCAGGTTTGGGGCCAATGGACAAAATTCAAATGTAACTTTGAGTCTTATACCTCCCTGTAACTTTCTGCTCAGAGACCTATGGCAAGATACTTTGCCTTGCTGAGTCTTGACTTTGTCATTTGTAATGCAGGAAAAATCACTCTCACCTCACCTGGCTGTCATGAGGATGAAAGGGAGTAATAAGACACTGCTTGGCGCAGAGGAGAAGGTATATGGCAAACACATGCTCAGCTCCCTCCTGTCAGAATCCTGGCTTTGTGCTGCATACAATTAAAAGTTTATAATGTTCTAAAACTGATTTTCCAATTTAGAGGCAGTAAATTGTAAGTCACTGCTGTTTTCCTGAAGTGGTATTCCCTATGTTAGAGGGTTGCATTAAATCCTATTTACCACATTTCTGATAAGACACCAGTGTGTCCAGGAAGAGTGAAAACTGACTGATCCTGACTATAGACACCAGCTGTGGCACAATACAACTGAGACCCTTGTCCACATCCCTCTTCCACAGCTCAGGGGACCTCAGCTTACAAGTGCGGAAAATCACAGTGCTCCCTCCTTCCACTGGTCATGATCTTGCAGAGTCTTCCACAGATACCCAAACTGAGCACATTATGGTTAAATAGTAATGGGGCACAAGATCATCCTAAAGTCCTGGTGACAAGAGTTATTAGAAACCTAGAAAATTTCAAGAGGGAATTCCACGTGGTGTGTTGTCGCCATCTCTCCTCCAGCCCATGTGAAAGGCTGGGGGTATACTACTCACCCAAAGGAAAGCACACATTTCCAGAAGAAGGGTTTTGTTTGTCTTAATACAAAGTATTAAGCTGCATGCACGGGCAGCCAAGGGAGACAGGAAGTCTTCCCTGTTCTGGCCTCAGCCTGAATGAGGAGAGATTGGTGAATCCATACCTCGCTGGTACACAGTCAAAGTAGCACTGTGGCCTTAAGGCTGATGTGTTCAAAATCCACCTAAAACTCTGCACATACTTCTGGGCCTCTATCTTCCAAAGACCATGAACATCATTGTAGCAGATGGTAAAGAAGCACCACATCTGTTCCTTTCCTGGTGGACCACTCTCTGCTATACGGGTGAAACTCCTCCAAACACAAGGGACTCTTCAGATCACCACCATGTTAGCTCTTCAGGATGTGCAAGTGTCCAACAAATTCCTCCATGGACAAAAGCACTAAGGGAGCTTGCCCCACAGCCACCGACCACAGTATTGCCCTTCTCATTACCAGGCAGGTCAGGCTCTTGTTCATGTACGATTGTCCATTCACAAAGCACTCACAACTGCAGCCCATGTAGGGCAGGGGGAGTGGGTGCTCACTGTGTTGTTAGCATGCTCCTTCGCAGCCTTGAAGGGCAAAGGGAGCAGAGCTCAGAGTAATGAGTTTTTCCCAGAGTTCTGGGGGACCATAGTGGGGCCATCAGAGGTTTGACTCTTGAACGAGGCTGTTCTTCACTGTTCCCATCATCCAACCTACTTTGCCCTGAAGCAACAACTAAAGTCTCTAAATTACTGCTTCATTCCAAAGCCAGACTTGGCTGGACCTTTCTCCTGAGCATCTGCAGAGGCAGAGGGGCTGAGGTGCAAGAGGGCCCTCAACTCACTCACTGATGGGTTCCCATGGTCCCTAAGCCCGGCCGCAGCATCTTCTCACAAGAAAGGTGGTATGACTTATGTCAACATGTCCCCCAGGTGAGCTTGTGGGGTGCTGGACTATAGATGTTTATAACTAAATGTGCTGTTAAGACCCGGGGCTGGATTGAAAGAGGAAGCTCACTGTGGAGGTGACCTGGAAGGACACACCTCCTTTCCTGGCTCCCCTTTCTCTCTGCTCCCTTCCCACCATGCCACACATAGCTCTCCTCTCCCCTCCACCATGAGATTCTTGTTTGATTCCCGTGAACCCTGAACTGGAAAATCAGCCAAGCTTTCCTCCTTTAAGTTGTATATTTATTTGTCCCAGTGATGAAGTGACTTAGACAAGGGGTTTTCTCCTGCATGCTTCAGGGCCTAGCCACAGCCATGGGTCTTACCTCAACCAACAGGTAAGGATCGTGGGCTCTGCCCTCCTCAGAGAGGAGGAAGGAGGATGTTGGGGTGTTACTCCACAGCCCTTTCCTTTAGACCAGCCAGAAGGACCAAACTCAGGTCTGATGAGCATGTGGATGAAGATTGTAGCCAGACAGAATAGCTCTCTGAAAAGTAAAAGTGGCTTTCTAGACAAAAACTCTGCTTTTGACAATGGCTTCCTCTATACAGCTTTCTTCATACCCTCAACCTGAAGACCCAGTGTCTCGAGTCCCTACCTACCTTCCTTTGATAGCCCTCCGGGTGACATGAGGGATCCAATGCTGCCATTTAATCTTGAGGCTAGGAAAGGGAGATGATCACAAACACACTGAAGCAATCCAATCACTCAACATACCAGCTCATAAAGAGAGATGAGAAAGAAGCCTTGTAGAACGGACCAGAAATACAACAGCTGCAGACTGCCAGGACACACAGCTACTCAGACCCTGTGGGGTATATCCCCTCAGGTGTCAGGAGTGGGATCTGTGACTTGCCATCTCCTGGCCTGCTGGTGCCTTCTTGAAGACTTTTTGGGGAGGAAGCTTACCTAGTGTGTTCTCCATCCTCCTAGGTCCTACCGGGACAGCTGTGAGGCAGCAGGAAGAACAGTAAGGAGGGGGCAGCCCACCATGGCCTTTCTGCAGCTCAAAGGCACAGATGGGTCAGAGCACCCAGTGCCACCTCTGGCCACCTGGCCAAGATAGGTGGGAGATGGATGGGGACCAGGTACCTGGAGGAAAGGAACCCATGGGAGGTTACCGAAGTCTTTGTGAAGGGAGAAATGAAAGAAAGAGTATGTTGGTGGTACATGCACGAGAATGGAACTGACTTGTGATGTCCACTGATTTGGGGGCTCTGAGAGTACTGAGGGGGAGCAGTGGAATGGAGGGCATTGCGTATGAAGGGCAAAAGCAGGGCATTTCTCAGAGGCCAGATGACTTTCACCATGGGAGGGGCGCGTGCCTAGGAGGGTGACAGGCTTCAGCTGGGAAAGCTCTGAAGTGTTCCCCCTCTGAGCAGAAACAGCTCCAGGTGGTGCATCTGGGTTAGCTGTGGGAAGTTTCTGGAAGCTTGCCACACGGCCCGCAGAACTTGGAGTCTGTGTACAAAGGTCTCCTTTTTCTTGGCTGGATCCAGAGAAATGCTCAGAAGCAATTTCCTAAGAATAGAAAAGAGTGGATACTTCACCATTTTATTCAGAAACTGGCAGGATGTAAGAAGGGCAGAGCGGGTTGGTCATGTTGTGTGGGTGCTGGGAAGACCTAGGAATCAGTCAGAGTGAGGTTCAGCTAGGTTCAACTCCTGAGGTCCTCACGGCAAACGTGGGCTCAGGTGCTCTACTCAGCTGCTCTGCACCTGCTGTCCGTTTCTTGTGGATGCATGACTAGCAGCTCCCCAACTTTGCTGCATTGGATTCATGACAGCAGGTCTTTAAAAACATCGAGGCCGGGCTTCAACCTCCTGCCATTCTGTTTCAATGTTCTGGGCTGTGTTCTGGGTGTCAAGATTTTAAAGGTTCCCCATCCAGGAAATTCTAATGTGCAGCAAAGTTTGGAAACTATCAACCTAGACAGTAATATGTGTATAACATATGTTTGTTTTCTAGGATTGGCCACATCATTTGTAAGGCCCTGTAAAAAATGCAAATGCTAGACCCCATATTCAAACTATTTTAGAATTTCAAGATGGTGACAGCAGACATTGAACCAAGCACAGGGCCCTGGGAGACTGCAGGGGTGACAAATCCAGAAATCAGTCCTCCTTTTCTCTCTTCCACTCATTTCTTGTGGAGTGGTGTCTTTAAAGAAATCCTGAAAGAAATCACACAGTGAGCAAAGGAAGTAGAAATGAGGTGATCCAAGGCAGCCAGTGGAGCTCATTGCCAGATAGTTTCGGGGAAACTTCCTCAAGGAGCCTGCAGGAGGAGAGATGGAGGCTGAGGGCCTGGGAACCAGAGGCCCGAAGGGGTGGAGAGCTCATCCCGCCACTTGCGCCCAGACCAACTGCCACACAGACACACACGGGGCACGGGCACAGATCTGCTACAGGGCAGAAATTCACCATAGGAAGAGCTTCACAAGTCAGGGGCAGTCAGGCCTCACAGGTAAGGAGGTATAGCTATGAAAGTGAATTCTGCAGGAAGGAAAACTGGATTCACTTGTGCCAGTCACCACTTGGAAACAATGGCTTTCAAGGCCGCCTAGTAGCCAATCAGCCGTTCACAGCCAGCACTCAGGGGCCCTCACCGTGCAGGGCAGGTACAGGTGTGGCTACTGCTGCTTTCGCCTCTTGGGCCTCCTGAATGGGGCCCCAGGACTCCTGTAGGACCTCTGACCCCTCAGAGCTGCTCTGCTACAACAGGGAAGGGCGGAGGGAGCTTCCCTAGGAAAGCAGAGATAGCCGGGGGCTGCGGCCTCTCACCTAAGCAGCAGTGACTTGGTGAGGGAACGTGAAGCAACAAGTCATAGGCTCTGAGAAAGCACCACAGATGGAATTTACGACTGTCTTGTTCCCACCCTGTCTGCTCTCAGTCCTCTGGGAAGTTCACATCAAGGGCTCACTGACTTTGATTCCATAAACAGAAACCAGAGCTGTGGGCCTGCGCCCAGTCCCTGGTGGGAGCTGACCTAGGCTGATAGCTACAAAGTCCAGACAAGCCATTTGGGAAGGGTTGGTTTTAAAAATTAAGAGATAATTAAAAATCTGGAGATTCATCCTGCTTCCAAAATAAGAAGAGTAAAGCACTTGGTGCTAAGGAAACTCTGTGGCCATTTAATCTGCCATTGGGGCCTGCACCTGTGGCCCTGGGACTCTGCCTGCCCAGGGGGTCCAGCTTCACCTCTCATCCTGACCTCCTTGAGATTGGGAGAGAATAAGAGTCTCCGGCAGTCCTAACCCTAACTCCAGCACCATGCTCAGCTGGCTTTGTGGAGCTGTTAGCCCTTCTGAGGGTCAGCCCTGGCCTTTGTAAAATGGAGAAAATAAGAGGACTTCATGGGAATTAAGGGCTCTATGGTACCTACTGTGTTTGGCATTCCTGGGAATTCTGGTAGGACTCAAGTTTTGCTGCTGCTTAGGCGCCTACGTGAATCATCCCCAGTCCTGCCAGGACTAGTACTTTTCCTATTTGAAAAGAAGGAAACTAATGTAAGTGACATTAAACACCTGAAGTCATGAAAAAGCTCCAAGCCCAAGTTCTGGGGGCTTTAGAAGCCCCCACTGCCAGCATGATGGGCCTAGCTGTGGTTGATACCAGGGACTCCCCCACTTCACTCCAAGGCACTCTGAGAGGCCTTGAAGAGCAAGGGGGTCTAAGTTCAGGAAGAAAGAGGAAGATGGAAGAAGGACAGAAATGCCTCACATGGATCATCTGTCTCACCCAGTGGAAAACCAAATCAACAAAATAAGGATGACTTCTCTCCCTCTGCCCTCTCCCTCCCCAAGCAGAGATGCTACAGTGGTGGAGGGCACAGCCCGCTGAAGCAGGCAGCCCCAGATGGCAGCAGTGACAGGTCAGAGCCAGGTGGCAGCCGGCTGGCAGAGACCTTCTGCCTCAGGCCCTCTGACTTCCACAGAGGCAGGCTCTGCTTGGGGCACGAAGGTCAAGGAAGAAGGGTCTGGAGCAGCCTCTGGCCTGGGCTGGGGAGAGGGGAGACCACCTCCAACTGGGAGCCCAGGGCAGCTCATCAACACCTGCAGCCAGCCAGGCTTGGCCCCTGCCCAGGGGCGGGGCCCAGCACAGTGACTCTAAGCATGATGGAGTGGCCTTTAATTGTTTGTACTCTGAAACCTGGGAAGTGTTGGCAACAAAACGAGACTAGAGGGGCTTCTGGCAGCAGACTGACAGGCTAGAGCTCAAGCTTTCAGCCACCTGAACAGTTAAGTGGCCAGTTTGCCAAGACCACTGAGCAAAGTGTTACCTCACTACGGGGCAGATTAAAATATGCATTTTCTCCTAATTGAGCATCGTGCAATCAGCTGGCGGTCCTGTCACCAGTGCAGGAATGAATTGTCACAGCACGAGACACACTACTCTACAGAGCATCTATTATGTGATGGGAAAAAAAGCCACACAAACTTCCTTCTGTTGGAATTTCAGCTACTTTGTTGTCCAGTGGGCTGGGATACGGCAGGTCGGAGGACACCGTGTGAAACAATCCAGCATCCAGCCCATCTTTCTAGAGTAGAAAAAGCTAGGTCTAGATCAGCACATGATCCCATCCTAGCATCTTGCACCTGTTACAGCCCATGTAGCGAGGTCCGACGTATAAACCAGATAACTTTTGTTTTTGTAAATATGTTTGACGCCCTGGGCAGTCATACAGTAAATGTATGCAAACCACATCCTACTTTTTCCCGCTGTCTTCCATTATGAAATTAAGTGTGTGCTTGAAAAAAACAGAAAATCCCACAACAGAAAAGTGGACCCTGTCAACACTGGTTAGCAGTGGACAGAGCCGTGAAGGGCAGGGCAGGGGAGGGGCTTTCTCTCTTCCCTGCTATCTTGGCAGTGGCTTGGATGCTTCCAGAACAAGAAACTCATTCCCCTGCAAGCCCTGCCTTGCTGCTGGATAGCAGGCTCAAGATGAACTTCCTGCTAAGTTGATGTGGGTGCTCTGGGACCCATGGAACCCCTGTTTGTTTTTAATTTCATAATGCCCTTGGCATTTTAAAACACATCTTTGATGCTTTTTGTGTGTTCCTTTTTATTTTAATTGCTCATCATATCAGTCATCTGTAAGACACATCAGCATTGTGATACCCCTGAATTTCTCTCTCAACCAAAGCTTCCACATGGTTGAATTACTCCTGGGCAACAAGTCACCATGGCCCGAGACTGCCTTACTGGCGGGGGCCATGTTCATAGCCCACTGAAAGCCTCAGGCCCTTGCACATGAAGCAACAGGCTCCCACCTGTGTGGTTAGCGCTGCGTGCCTATGTGCAGAACATGACATTTATTTTATTGGTTTCCCCATCACAGTTTCAGCATGTCGAGGGTGTTTCAAATCCCAGTTGTGCCATCTATGAAGCAGCTATTTCTCCCAGGTGAGGATGTACTGTGTCTATGAATTTGATAACCATCTCTTCTTTGTATTCAGCCAAATCACTACAAAAATACTCAATGGGACCTAGCACAGGGCCTGATGCAATCTGTTTTTTTTTTTTTTTCAGTGTATTTAGCACAGGGTCTTCAGGGTCTCACTACACAGATGAGACTCGTAGTGATCCTCCTGTTTTCAGCTTCCAAAGTGCTGGGATTGCAGCATTTTGAGTGCTGAGTCCTTGACCACAGGGATCATCACAAATACTAGTGGAATAAATTCAATGGAGGAGATTCATTTTTTAGTTTTTCATTAGAAGAATAATTGTAGTTTTTGTAAGATTTAAGCAAGATTGCAGGTAACTAAAAAATAGTATGTCTAGGATCCTAATGGAGACATAACCTGAAATGTAGCCCATTTATAGAAATTCAAATACATCTTCCACTGAAGACACAATTGACCATAATGACTTCATTGGTTTTAAGAAATGATTAGGGATAAAAATAGAAGACTAATTAGCCTCAGTTAATGCATTTGCTTATTATTGTTCCTGGCTGGTGAAAATTAGCTTGTGCTCCTGCTTTGGTAGCAATACACAGGACTTGAAAGCTGCAGGGGATGTGACTTTCTTGTCCACTTGGGGTCCTTGCTGAGAGCCAGGCCTGGCCTCCTGGATTCTGCTGCCCTCCAGCTGAGGAGGCAGCGCCCAGCTGCTGAAGCCTGGGCCTGGGAGCTGCAGCAGCAGCTGCTTTTCCTTGGTTTCCCAGCAGGCTTCTGCTGGGGGTGCTGAAGCCTTGGGGTCTTACCGCCCTGCCTGCCGGGTCTCCAGTCCTAAGGATGCTTGATTTACAGATATTTCTTCTTTGCACAGCCCTGTAGTGCAGTTAAGCAGCAGTAAATACCACTTTAGTAGTGGGAGAGTGACCGTAATAACAATAATAATAATAATAACAACAACAATAATAGCTAACATTTATTGGCTGTTTGTGATGCATATATCTATTGCTGGTGTCGTCCTCCTAAGAAGCCCGCAGTGGGAATTCTATTATTAGTCCCATTGTGAATAGGCAAACTGAAGCCTCCGAAGGTGTCACTCGCCAAAATCAAGATGAAGCTGAGTTGCTAAATTCGAGATGGTTGCTCCATGAAATTCCCTGCTTTTTTATTTGCCACTGGACATGGTTTGGTTAAACTTAATTCCACAGCAATGCCTGTTCTCATCACATAGCAGTTGCTGGGTTATGTGTTTAGACACTTGGCACTAGAGGGACGTGTTCTACCTGTGTGGACCTTAGTCCCTGGGTGCACTAACATCGTGCTGCGCCAACGACCTACACACCTCAATGACTTAAATAGCAAAAGTTTATTTCTTTTCCATCCTATAATGGAGATTGAACCCAAGTCCTTCACACAGAGCTACATCCCTGGCCCTATTTTTTTTTTCTATTTTGTGGCAGGATCTCTGTAAATTGCTCAAGCTTGGCCCAAGCTTGCCATACTTCTGTCTCAGCCTCAGTGCTGGGATTGTGGGCATGGGCCATCACACCCAGTTAAGTTTATTTCTCTTTCATGCCATCTTCCAGTGCAGGTGAGGAGGGAGCTCTGCTCACCACTGTCACTCAAGGACCCAGGCTGAAAAAACAGCCCCTATCTCAAATACTGCAAGTCTCAGAGGGAAAGCCAGAGACACAGCAGTTTCAGCCACTGATCTTGTGATCTTCCCAGCAGGGCCATAGGTCATTTCCAGTCCTATGCACTATCCTGATAAGTGCACAGCTCATCCAGAGAGGCCTGGATGTATGACCAAGCTATTGTGATCACAGAATGGACAAAAGCAAGACTAAGCCAAGCACCCCAGTCACTGCTGGATGAGGCAGAATAGGGCTCCATGTCAGCCACCCCCCTCCCCCGGGATTGAAGGGTTCAGCCGGGCATGGCGGGATACCTGGAACCCCAGCGCTCTATAGGGAACTTAGCAACTTACCAGGATCCTAACTCAAAATTTAAAAAAGAAAGCAATGTGGAAAAGGGCTAGAGGTGTAGCTCTGGGTGAAGGCCCTAGCTTCAATCCCCAGTACAGAAAAAAATATTTTTTGAAAGGTTAAATGAATAGAAAAACATTTCTTTTAACAGGATCACAAAAGGCTCCAAAGAAGATTAAGAGATGAGAAAACTGAGAAACAAGTCAGTTGCAAAAGGCAGAGTGTGGGGTGCAGGCTGGAGTGAACCCCAACTGCACCAAGTGCCATGCAGTTAGTCTGGAGCAGTTGTCAGGAGGGAGCACAGACACGTGGACAGCTACAGGTGAGCTCTGGTAGAGAAATCTGCTCTTGGTTGGAGAGAGTCCGCAGGGGGCAGCCGGCTCCGAGACTAGAGCTGTGCTTTAGCGAGCTTCTTGCAGCGGGGAGGACAGGAGCTAGCATTGCGGCTGCAGGGGGTGGGCTGCTGCTACAAGGTCTCGGCAGGAGAGGAAGGGGGAGCCAGAGGTTGTGAGGATGGCACAGAGGAGAAGGGTGCCAGGCACAGTGTGGAAAGAAACTCCTCAGCTTCACAGAATAAGAGATGCTATTGGGCTGGATAATCAAACGTAGCTCGGCATGTGGGTAAAGGACAGAAAATGATTCCAAGCAGGCCTCAGGTTTTGGATGACATGCGTGGTACTTTCCAAGAAACCATGAATGATAGCTAAAGCCAGGCGAAGCCAAGTTTTATCTGACTATGGCCCCAAAGATGTGATAGCTTTCTGCTAAACCTAGCAAATATTTTCTTCTTTCAGGCACAGTTGAGTTAATTCACTATTTATTTATTTAATGGTGCTGTTGAATAAGTGTGCTACACTGAGACGTTGAAGCAGACCAGGGAAAATTCTTTTATGGCCTTGACTTTCTTAGTGTAGATGTCTGAAGCTGATGTGAAAATGCTTCTTGTTTTTCTTGGTCTTAGAAGCATTTATTAAAAAGTATTGCCAGAGATTTTAAGAGCTACAGCATGTTGGCGAGTTCATTCTATATGCATGAAAAGAATTCAATTCAGGGAAGCTGCAGTAGGTGGGGATGTTTTTGCAGAGTCAGGGCTGCGCTGCACACTGATCACTATCAGGAAGCCCAAGGTCTAATTAACCCTCCTTCAATGGAGCTAAAATCAAATCCACCTCAGCCGAGGTCACTTTAACTCGAATGGGGCATGCGCACATGGAGCAGAGCTGCATGCGCTGCGTCTCGTTGGCCCCGCACAGCAGGTGCGTCCATAAAGGCTTAAAATCTGCTTCTAGGGAATATAAAGCTTTTGTTTTATAATGAGTCAGTAAACATGCTTTAATGCTTTTATACTGTTTGTCTTATTGGTAGATCAGAAACTCTAGAGGGTATAGGAGACAGAAGAATGCAAAGCCTGGGGTTATGGGTCTGCTTCCCTTGGAACGTTTTGTGGGTGCATATTTTGGACACATCTCTTGGTTTGCACCTAAGGAACGCGTTCCTGGGACTTGAGATCCAAACACCACATAAGGTCTTGCTGTTCTGGGTGAGGTTTATGAGCCCACAGCTCAGCAAACCCGGAGCTTGTGGGAGACGCAGCGACTGGCTGCATAGACCTGCGCCCGCACACTGCCTTTGCACAGGTTCCACAGGTGCTGGGAGCACGAGCGGGAGTCTCGCAAGTACTGACAGGGACCCAGAGGGGCTGAGTGCTCACGTGCCTAAGTGACAGCATGGCCTTCATCAGGCCAGGACCCAATCAAGGTCAGCAAACCAGGCATCCCGAGGCCCTGAGGGCTCATCGCCTCCTACTGCTTTGCTCTCTTTCTGTCTGGGATTCTTTTGACCAAGTTGTCACCGTCAAAATACCTTATTTTTCCTGGAGGATCAGGAAGATACGATTCTTCCCAGAAGGTTGAGTTAATTGTTTCAATGTACTTCCCTGGTTCCCTTGTAGGCTCTTTGAAATGAAGGCCCCCTTAGTCTTCCTAGCCTGGCATTCTACACTGTTCTCGTCTTCCACTAAAGAACCCTGCTACTTTAAAGTGGTCAGAGAATACCAGTCCATCCAGCATCTTTTAAAATATATGTCTATTTTGGAAAATATAAAGATTCCATCTCTTTCAGTTCAGTGAAAAAGAAAAAATTCAGTAGTGCTTATAGTATGCTACCCTGCTTATCAGAGAAGGGGGGGTATAAGGAAATACTCAGGAATCTGCCCTCTCCTATTACAAAATGCAGGAAAGGTAAGCCGGAAACTAAAAGTGTTTGGTGCCAGGTGTGGTGGCGCATGCCTGTAATCCCAGCACTCGGGAGGCTGAGGCAGGAGGATTGTGAGTTTGAGACCAGCCTGAACTGCATAGTGAGACCCTGTCTCAAAAAGGAAAAAAATAAATAAATAAAAGTATTTGGTTACCTGCAGGGGCTGAAAGGTTGGAGAGAAGAGGGCAAAGGAGGAGGTGAAAATAGTTAAACTAGATATACAGCTACATTCTCTTAATTCAATGAATAGGAAGATTTGTTCTAATAGTGTTTGTGGACAGGATATCATGTCTGCATCTTGTACAATGAATAACCACTAAGACAACAATATACCATGTATTAATTATTGAAATGATCCTACTAATTGGTTTTGAAACTGTTTCATTGTTGTTTCTCAATAAAATTATTAAGAAAACAAAACAAAACAAAAAACCAAATACCACAATATGATCCATTGGTTCTACCTCTTTTTAAAATAAATTTTAATTTTATTAAAACAAAACAAAACAAAAAAACGATCTGACTCTTAGACTACATTGAAGTTGCCCCAAAACAGCAAATAATTCAGAGCCATCAGACTGTGGCAGGGAGCTTTAAGTGGGATCCACACACTAAGAAGTGAATTTCATTCTATTGCAATGAGTAATATAGCTTTGTTAATGGGACAGAGGAGAAAAGATGCCAATCAGCTGAGGAGCTCTGGATCCTAACTAGGTACAGTAAGGTTAAAGACAAAGAATTGAGCGTAGCCGGGCCTGGTGGCACACACCTGTAATATGAGCTACTTAAGAGGCTGAGGCAGGGAGATGACAAATTTGAGGACAGCCTGAGCAACATAGTGAGATCAAAATAAAAATTTGAGAAGGTAGGCTGGATGTGTAGCTCAGTGGTAGAGCCCCTGCCTTGCCCAAGTCCAACTGCTAATATGGAAAAAAAAAAAAAAAAGAGGAGGAGGAAGAGGAAGAAGAGGAGAATGGGGCAGCAATGCTGTGATCCAGTCCCTGTGCTAGTAGTTTAGAATCAAAGGTATCCATACAAATCCACGGGAGGAGGCTGAGTTACATACGTACGGCCCCCGGTCCTGTCGATTTGGAGGGTCTAAAGCAGCAGCACCCGGGGAACTATAAGTGTCCTCACAGCATGGGTCACCAATAAAAAAGCAGGACTGCTGAGAGAACAGCAGAGTCCAGGGCCAGGGTGTGACAAAGGGAGGATGGGCCAGAAACATCTTGTAATGCCAGAAAATAAGATGCTTGAACAAAGGAGAGAGAGAACTTGTCAAAAGAACAGAGGAACTACGACAAAGGGGCCAATTGTCAAAACACTCTGAGCCAGAAAATATATTGGATTTTAACCTAGAAAAAAAAAAAGAATTCATAAGTAAATAGCTACACTGTTACATAAGTAAACAAATAAGCTTATAAGTAAGGGGAGAAAGCCAGCTTTCTTTCTCTGTGAAATCCAATGAATAAATGTTTGCAAGAGGACGAGGCTTGCCATCAGGCAAACGCCACAGAATTACCAACACAGAGAAGTGCCTGAAGGGTGCTGTGAAAGAAAAGAGCACCCACCCCAGAGTGGAGTTGAAGGAGAAGCATTTCTGCTGCTTAAGCCCCCTGGTCAGGGGCACTTTTTATGGCGGCCCTAGCAAACTGCTAAAGGGAATTGGAGATGAAAGGAGAGCTTTCCCAGGGAGTGGACTCATGCCTCACTTCAGGTGAGTTCTTGGAGGCGTTGGCAGTACTGTGGCATGTTGGGAAAGGCACCTCAGGGCCACTGCTTCTCAAATAACACTACCAGAGGGACTGATCACTTGAGCCTGATTGGCTAACATGTGTTCATCCCGTATACAACACACACACACACACGCACACACACACACACATACCAGGCACACATACATATACACACATACACACTGCACACTCACACAAGTTACACACACACACGCACATACGAGGCACACATACATACAAATATACACACATACACACTGCACACTCACACAAGTTACACACACACACACACACACACACACCACCCATGGGGCAAATCTTGGACCTCGTGAGGCATTCTTCCCAGGTCCTTGGTGACTCCTTCAGAAGTGTGGCAGCTGCAGCAGGGCTACTGAGGGGAATCTCACAGGCAAGGCCATGTGGCCTGCTGGCACTGCAGAGCATGCACACTTGAAATTCTATGCACAGTAGCTTGTTAAGAGCTCACAACAGGAAGGAAAGCAGGCAATAGAAAGGCATTATTTCTCATTTTAGAAACTAAGCCATGCTGCTGCCACTAAATAGCTCCTGGTCCCATGCATGCAGTGTGTGCCTGCTCCACGGTCGCTGTGCTGTCATCTCCCCTCGCACTTGGGCTGGGTGTACAAGACTGATCTACCTTTCTTCCACTCTATCCACCTCCTTCATGGTAGACTGGTTCCCTAAGAACTGCACATTCTCATCTCATGATTTCCTAAACACAAATTGGGGTAAACTTGTGACTTGGGATGCAAGTCTTCATAATTCTTTTATGATGAAGACATCTCTCACATAATTTTCTACATACAATTCAAGGAAATTCATGGGCCCTGCTGAAGTTCATCTGTGGTGTTCAGACCCTAGTTTAGGAGCCCCTGATAACCTCTGCTTTTAATATATATATATATATATATATATATATATATATATATATATATATATATATATATATATAATTTATGGTAGAATATACAAAGCATGAAGTTTATCATATTAAACACTTTTAAGTGTATTTATAGCATTACAAGTACAGTCTCATTGCTGTGCAATTATCACCACCATTTCCAGGACTCTTTTCATCCTGAAAAACTAAAATTCTAATCCTGTTAAGCAGTCACTCCCCACTCCGCCTCCCCCAAAGCCCTGGAAACCACTGTGCTACTTTCCGACCCTGAGCCTTTGGCTCCTCAAAGGATGTAGATTCATACAACATTTGTGCCTTTGTAGCCAACTTCTTCCACTTAGCACAGCGTCTTTCAAACTCACCCATGTTGTACCATGTGTCAGAACTCTCCTCTGTGAGGTTGAACAGTGCTGTGCTATGGTTTGGAGCTTTGATGTCCACTAAAATCCCATGTATTAGAGGCTTTCTTCCCAGGGCGGCACTTTGGGGAAGTCGTGGAACTTCATAGAGGTGGGGCCTAGTGGGAGGTCTTCAGGTCATCAAAGCGAAGCCTTACAGGGGGTGGTGGGGCTCCAGCCTCATTCTCTTCCTCACTCTCTTTTTATTTCCTGGCCATAAGGCACACTTTTCCCCAGCCACATTCTTCTGCCCTGTGCTGCTTTACCAAAACACAAGGTACCAGCGCATTAGATCATGGACTGGCACTTCCAAAACCATGAACCGAAGTGCATTTTGGTTGTGTGTGGTGCGGGGTAGCAACACCACACCCTTCACACTAAGCTGCATCCCCAATCCTTTTCTTTCTTGCTTTTTTGTTTTGTTTTGTTTTGAGCCAGAGTCTTTCTAAGCCTGTAATCTGCCCCGGTTGGGTTCAAGCTCTTGATCCTCCTGCCTCAGCCTCAATTGGGTGCTGTCATACCTGGTTAACCTTTTTCTCTTTATAAGTTGATTATCCCAAGAACATGGTACAATAATGGAAAGCTGACTAATAGGAATGCATATACTATATTTTTTTTATTCATTCATCTGTCAGTGGACACTGGGATTGTTTATCTTGGCTACTGTGAAAATGATGCTATGAACATGATATATCCTACTTTTACAATTACAAATTTTTTATTAAACTGTCAGATCCTTATAATGTCCCCAACAAATAGGTATTGTTAATACCTTCTTATTTTTCAGATAAGGATACAGACGATTAAAGTTTCATGGTTGCTATGCAACACAGCCAGGTCTTGAATGTAGATTTTCCACACAGTAGTCTGGGATTGTCACATTAAATACAGGAGACTACATATGTCTCTTCTGTGTTTCATTTGGTTTTGGCAAAGAAAGGAACACTGCCTAAAATGTCCTTTGTGTTGTGCAGCAGAGGAGAGTGGTACCCTCTGTTTTTAAAATAATCTGAAACATTTTAGGGATACAGAGTGAACACAACTTTTCTTCATAGTCCAGGAACTTTTTTCCCAGGAAGGAAGCTCCTGAGGCCTGGGGCAATGGAGAGGCCCAGCCCCTAAGCTCACAAAGAAGGGGAAGCTCAGGGAGCCCTATCTGTGTCACTGGACACCCTCTTTCCATTATACACTGGGGATCTAACACCCACAGGGCTGGGCTGGGTGGGACATAGAGAGAGAAAGGGAACAGCCTGGGTGGGAGGACGAGGGAGGACAGCACTGATTTCTGGAGTCCCTGGAACTCAGAATGACCCCACTGAACCTTGGCCATCAGAAAAGTCTGCCCTCACCCACGTTCCAAAACATTAGCCGCCTGTAATTTTGACACGTCAGATATTGAGTAAGGAACAAATTAGCACTTGAGTCTTTTTTCCAAGACAACCCAATTTCTATGCCAAGCACCAGCTTCTATATTTCAAAATGCATTTTTGAAGGTTAATTAGAGAAGCAGCAGAGATAGTGTTTTCCAAGAGGGATTTTTCTGGTTCCTTCCAGATCTATGGATGGCAGAAAAAAAAACAACTTTCAGGCACTGTAAATTGAGTGTGTGAAGCTGTGAGAATAAACCCATCTCATTAGTCATCATGTCAATTACAGTATCTGAGGAACAATTTTGTAGCAATAGCATATTTATTTGATGTTGTGAAAGCTACCTGGCCCCACAGTTAGGATGGTATTTGCTCTTAATGCTCCGAGTACCTCTTTAACAAAATGGTACTCCATAAAAATTTAGTGTGTTCCTACTGTAATTAAATGGCCCTAGTCATTTTTGCATTTATGATATAAACTATAATGGCTGTAAAATCCCGCAATTAACTTTCCTTGCGCCAACATTTCATACTTGAGAAATCCTCATTACAAATTTCATTACTGATTCACTTATCTGTAATTTGTCCTATGTAACCTAAAGAATATTAACAAATTTAGAGTCACTTTTGCTCTATTAAAAACGAAATATAAAAGTCTTTCACCTAGCAAGTCAATCATGATACTTCAAAAAGCTCCACATGGGTCAAGTGTGGTAGGAAAGATGGGATGGAATGGAAAGCTCCAGATGGAGGGAGTGGAGTGAGCAAGCAGGAGGAGAAGTCGGTGTCCCTGAGCTCCCCCGCCCTCTCAGCGAGAACGCAGGTGACTTGAACCAGTCCCAGTGGAAGGCACACGGTGGGCTTGGAGAAACTAAAGGGACGGAAGCGAAGGGCCAGTGGCCTGGAGTTTCTCATTGCTTCCGCCTTGGTTCTCACCGATGATGTTCCTCTCTGTCTGAGCAGAGTTGGCTGGGGCCAGCAGACTGGTAGTCAGCTTTACTCCGAGCTCTGGCAGAAAGCCTGTCTAGGAAGCCCTGTTGATACTACCAAGGCCAGTGACAGGATGGAAAGAGATTTCAACTGAGAGGACACCGCTGGAAGAACCTGGCTCCCTGGGCTCAGACTGACTTATGGGAGCTATTTGCAGACAGATCTCTGTCTTGTCAAACTCCCTCCCCACTATTAAGATAGAAGCAAACACTCCCCCCTTAAAATGAAGCAGAGGTCGGCTCACCTCCTGTCCACAGCCCTGAGTTTATGTCCTTGTTCTGTCAGAACCTTGCTGGTGACTGACCTGTCTGGGTCGCAGATGGCAGGTGGAGAAAGGAAAGGCTTTCACTAGAAGGACTACAGAGACTCTGTTCCTCAGGAGGGAACCGTCTCCTGGGAGACAGCCAGGAGCTGCTCTTCACCCCACAGGGCTGCAGGGTGCAATGGCGCTGCCATAACGAGAATCCGCGCAGTTGCGGCCCGCATAAGTAGTTCCCCCCAAACATCCTATCTCAGCATTTCACTGCCTTCCATTTTGCTCTAATTTGTAATTAACTTTTACAAAATTAAATTGAAGATAGAGAATTACTGTCCCGACATAAATAATCCTGCTGCGGTATGTGGCAGTGTTAACGCAATCAACAATACGATTCACAAATGAAAGAAATGTTGTCATACTTATTACTTCTGTGCGCTCCATCTTTTATAGAATATTGCAGTGCAAATTGAAATTTTATATGATTTAATAAACCTCAAAAAGATATTATGGCCAAGTAACCACATAACTGTAACAAATCGCGCTCCTCCCTCATTATGGCGCTTTCTCCTCTTGCGGACTCTCAGCCTCATTATCGGAGTGGTGTCTCTGACAACCCAGAGCCCATTAAAAACACCTGAAGAAGGCGCACCCCACACTGGAGAGTCAAAAATCTATACCGGGCTGGAATCCTTGAGGATGGCGTTACAAAATGAGGAAACGATTCCTTTCATTTTTCAACCTAAGACCCAGGCAACAAAAACATTATCTGGCACCAAAAGAAACCGCTCCCGTATTTCTCCGTGACCCAAGCCAAGTTCTGCATCACCCTGACAGACAGTGAAGTGAGATAATCCAAACGGCAAGAGAGAAGGGGTTTATTGCCCCTTGAAATCTTTAGCTGCTTTTATAGGGCTACTAGCGTAGATTTAAAGCTTCTTTGTCCTCAGAGCACCAGGCCTCCCACTGTAGCTGAATGCCATTTTTCAAAGCTTTCTGGCTCGCTCAGGGGTTCATTAAGGTGGTAGAGGAAAGCACAGCAGATAGATGGGCTGGGAGAGCTCTCTAACCCTCACTCAGCCTCTTACACTGCTGTCCATACCCCACCCCAGCTCCCTCTAACTCCAATTTGGAACAAGACACTGGAAATAGAAGCCCTCTCTAATCACGCTGTGGCTCTGGGAGCCTGATGTGATTTCTGTAGCTTCCAGCAATGTGTGGGATACACTTGCACTAAAGAATTTAATGACTTGTTTTACTGCTGCCTGCCATCAATATTTATCTATATTAACTGAAGAAAGGCATTACTCGAAATGGCGTTTCACACCTCTGAGTATTATACAGTAATTCTAAAGTCGTAAGTTGCACTAAACTACAGGCAAACACAGACGTACAGTAGGAATGGAAATAACCCAACTTGGAGTTTTGCAACTTCCATTGTCTTGCGGCAACGTGGAAAACCAGTCAAGATAATTAGAGTTGCTAGCACTGGGAGTGTCTGGATGAAAGTTGTGGAAATAACTCCCCCCCCCCCACACACTTGGTTTTTCTCGGGTTTTAACAAGAGCTAGAGCACCTTTCGCATCTGTGTAGTACAAAAGAAATTTCAGACAATGTGGTGAGATGAGACGGGTGCTCCTGTGCTGCTGCTTTCTGCCTGAGAATGCGGGTGGGGCAGGCTGGCTGGCCCCACTGGCTTTCCGTTAGCCAGTCAGCCAAGGTGCCCAGCTATCTCACTTTCCATTTCCTCCTGCCTTCCTCTGGCCATTTCATTGCACTTCCTGGCGTCTGTCTCTTCAGTGCTGTTATCTGAAGGGATATCTTCATTGGCTACTGGCTTACTCACTTCTTAGTGCCTCCCTCCCCGCCTGGAAGCTCCCAAGAGACAGAGCTGAGCTGGACATATCAGTCCAGGTCTGTAGAGAGCACAGACCCAGTATATGGTATGTATGGGGGGGTGACTTTCCATTTGTGGGGTAACTTACCCCCACCAGAAGACCATGACCTTGAAGCACAGGGACATTTCTGGTATCTGTACAGACCACATCATGTTGAATAAACAGCTTTAAGGAATCCTCTAATCACTTCACTTGATTTTTTAACCAAAAATGAGTTTCAAGGGTGGAAAGATCTAAGTGTGCAGCTGTGCCAGCCCTCCACACCACAGAGCAGAAAGCTCCTGCTCAGAGTGACCCAAGGTCAGTCTGCCCCACTCTGTGGCTCAAGCGCCCCGAAATGCAGGCTGCTGATACTCTGGGCTCTGTCTCCAAACATTAGTTCTGCAGGAAAAGATTTTAGGAAGGCTTGACTTTCACACTCTGGGTTGAAATGTTCTTCCTATAATTTCCTCGTGTTCAGAAATTATGTTTATGGGACATCTGGGCAAAAGGATTAGTTCTCAATTCATAATAGATAAGGTTTACATTTTTAATCATGGAATTAGACCTTCAGTGAAACTTTATAACTACACCATTAACCCACCACACTTAGATTTTATATTAATCTGAAATTACTCAACCAATGACTTCATGTACTTTGGAAGAACACAGACTTGGAAATCGGCAGTGACCAGAAGGACACATGTTTCAGAGATGCCCAGGCTTTCTGAAGTTGTGAAACCCTGTTGTTATTTGGTTGAATCTCTGGAACAGAATTGATGAATTGCATTTTTTCTTTTTAAAAAATGAAATATAATTAATTTTCTTTGACTTTCAGCCTTGGAAGCATCTCTGGAATTAACTGGAAATGCCCGCGAATATGAACTGCTAGACTGAGATTCACTGACTTAAGCTAAAAGCCATTTGGTAAGACTTTGAGTTCATCAGGCCATGTTCAGGCAGGACTTAAAAGTGATGTGTATCCCTTAAGTAAATAAGTGGAGATAGATTTAACAGGGGTCAGGGAGAAAAGTATTCAGAAAACACCGATAGATCTTCGTGTTTACACAAAACAAGGGAGGGGTGCGTCTCATATCCTAGGCATTAGTACTCATAGTAAATAAAATTGTCTGCCAAGATATCTTTGCTCTCGATGCCACCTGCTTATCAATTGTTCTGAATAAAATGAATAGCAAGAGTATCCATGATCTATAATACATGGTGGAATCTTTGAAAAAAGGAGGAAATATGTAAAGGTTTCTTTTAACGGCCATTCAACATTAAATCAATATCCCATTTTCTTAGTGATTAATACAAAATGAACATCCAGCTCTTAACATTTTAACTGATGTATTATCTCAATCTTTTATTTACTCTCTATATGTCCAAAGAAGAATAATTTTATGTCAGCCGATTATCTTATTGATGTTCCCTATGTTATGGACAGCAGAACATGCACAGATTAAAAAGCCAGTTTTTGGTATTTTGAAATGAGGATGGCAAAATGTTCTCTTCATTCTTTCAGGCTAACGAGGAGTGACAGGTATTCAAAAGCATCCAACTGTCAACACTGTGACTTGCACTGTCATCTGCATCATAATCTGTTTCTTAGTAACACTTGGTCTGAGTAGCAGTAATAGAATTAATTATACTTCATTTTGCTGCCTTTAACAGTATTGACCAAATTTAAGAACAAATGAGAAGTGCTTATCAAGCTTGAAGAAAATAATCCATCAGTGGCACAATTTAAATTCTCTGCAGTTCTCTTATTAATCAAAGTAACACTTACTATCCTATCTCCACTTCCCATTAACAGTCATTAAGCCCTGCTGCTGATTGAAGCAATTTCTTTAGGGATCTCAACCTCATTTTTAAGAGAACTTCTTCAGTGGAAAACAATATCATAGAAGTGCGGTGACTTAAAAGACAGGAAGAAGGTTCTTCAATCATGTTCTGACCTTGCTATTTTTCAACTGTGTAGGTTCAAAGAAGTACACAGCAGTGGGATTGGAAACTTCCCAGAGTGGATGGGCTGCCCTTGCCTGGTCCCTGAAGAAGGCACCAATCCAACAAGCAAGGCACAGACTTGGGTTAAACACTCAGCCAGCCCCTCTAAGCACCTCATTTTCCTCCACACCTAGTGCTAGGTGCATCTGGCCAACAAGGTGCACACTGCTGGGGGTTGCCAGCAACACTGTGTCTTGGATGGAGGTGGGGGTAAGACACAGGGGGAACAAGGGTGCAAGAGGACTGCATCTGAGACACCCAGGTGTGAGGTGATGCACAGTGCTGTAACCGTAGGACCCTTAAGCAACTTGTTTAGAAATAAAATCAGCCTCTTGATTCACTTCTTCTGGCTGGTATGGAGCACATGTGAAGAAACGTATGTGAAAGTTCTTTGCGTCTTTTTGGGGGGATTACTTTTTAATTGTTAGCTATTCGAGATATAAAAGTCATGGAAAGCTCTATCCCCAGGTCCTTGCCAATGCCAGGTCATAGCAGGTGGTAAGTAAGTGTTACATTAATGATAAAGAAGTCTTATCTCCTCAATTTGGAGTAAGACAGCACACGTGATCAAAATGGAATGAATGTTATTTAAATGAAGTATCTGCACCAAATGCAGAATGGAAAAGGCTGTGGACTCCCAGTGTTGTGGCCCTAGAACAATGAGTCAAATCAAAACATTTCTAGAATCTGGGGGATTGTGAGGGCCGTGCCTCTGCATCTAAAATAATTTCTGACCAGTGTGATTGGGAGAATGGTGATCCTCAGAGGAAAAAGCCCAAAGACGTTGGTGTTTGGCAAGGTGAGCACACCAGCTGCTAGTTTGGCCATGCCAGAAAACAAGGGAGAAGAAGAGAGGTTTCTATCACGAAGGCCCCACTGCCTTCTGACCCTGGGACCTAATGTCATGCCATGGACTACATCTTTAGCAGCCAATCTGCTAACCAACAAGTGATCAAGTTGAATGTGGTACAATCCCATCTGGGAGGTGGGTGGGCTTGGGACCCAGACTTCAGGCTGTGCCTTCTCTGCACCACCAGGCTATCCTATGGAAACATTTAATTTTCTAGAGTCTCACCCATCCACCTGCATGATCCTTTAGAAACCAGTATTTCCTACTGGCTATTAACTATGATTCACCATAATCCCAATATTTATATAAGGCAAATGCCCAGCACTGGATATAAAGATTTAAACATTCAGTATTCACTCTGTTCAATCTTAACAATGAAAAACCTGGCCCAGATAGCTCTAGGAGCTTGTCCAAGGCCACCTAGTGGGGCACTGCTGGCCTCATCAGTTGTATTAGAAGGGACTTCACCACTCTGAGTAGTTTCCAGGGTCTGTGTAAAGCTCTTCTCTTTCCCCAGAGGAGCTGTATATCTGAGAAGGAGCCCCAGAGAGCAGTCTCAGAACTGCCGCATGCCTGTTGCCTTCCTATGGTTAGGGTTTAAATGCAGAGCCCCTCTGCTTTTGGTTGGCTCCAAGACAAGGGACTCAGCTGGGATGGATCCATTCCTTTAGCGGTCAAAGTTCCAGCAGAGGTCAATCGAGACCTGTGTCTAAATTTGCTTGGCCAGCATAGAGGGGAAGACATATTTCAACAGGGTTTTGGCAGAAAGATGTCCAATCATCATTGTCTAATCAATGAAGAGATGGGACCGCACAGATCTTGACGGCCATTGATGTTTCCCACTGCATCCTCTGCCTGGCTCTCAAGACATCAGCCGAGGCCAAGAAAGAGTAGAGTTCAGTTGGAAACATATTTTCTTCCCTTGAAGAGATGTAAGGCACTGTCCACTCCTTAATTTCTGATAAGACATTAAATGTATGCTTCTCATCTCTAGGAAATGAAACGCTGAGCTGGATTTTGGATCAATGGAATACCCACTCCTGTTAAAGCACTTAAAAAGGAAAACATCTACAAAATGTCCCATTAGGCTGACAAATTTATGGCACTATGAAAACTGTGCCAGCAGTTTCAAAGCTGAATAGAGCTCTGTGTTTAAAGAGTATGAATGGATCTGAGTTCAGCAATATTTCATCCACATGAACAAGTTCAGCTATCCCATCGCTTCCCAATATTTCCCACATTTACTTTGAACTAGGCATCCGTATGCCTTGACAGAGTATGGATATCATCTTAAAAAATAAGTTGTAAAATGAATGATATCAAATGGACTTTCACAGCATGAAGATGGAAATACATTCTTATCTTGATGTGTAGGGCTATACAGATATAAATGCCATTAGCATTAATGGTAATTATGTGCGTAAATCCCCATGCTCTCAATGAGACTATGGCCCTTAGTTTGCAAGTACAATGACTAGCTCATTTTTGAAACTAGAAACAGCTGAGACTTCCTCCCCACCCAAGTGGGGAAAGAGCTATAGGGTGGCTCAGCACACACTGTCTGACCAAAGCCCCTGCCCAAGCACTTTAAAGTTCCTTTGCTTTAGAAGAGCAGATGATGTACGAAAAAGCTCAACTCGCCGTCTGACTATCCCTGTGAGTATGCTGCATCATTTCTAGTTTCTTCTCTTTGGCTAGGGCAGTTACACTACAGGAGCTATGTTCTCTGATTAGACTTGTTTCATTATGATCTGATAACTATTGAGGAAAAGCTGATTAATGACCATGAAAATCTGCAAAAAGTAAGCAAACTTAGCATCCTGTTCACCACAGCCAATATATCCCAGTCTTTTTAAATGGGCAGGATGATGTCAGAGCCAAGGAAACGGTTCAAGTTTTGTCTCTTTAATTCTTAAATTAATAAGGCAATGAGACCGTGTTCAGTTAGGCTTCACCTGACACAGTAGGAAAACATAAAACTCCTCTTTGCGCAAAAGTCAGAAAAGGTTAACACAGAGGGTCACCTGCCTTGTAACTTTACAAACATTTCATCAGGGTAAGATGGAGCAAAGTGACACGTGTAATTAAAATATACTAAAAAAAAAAAAAAAAAAAACAAAAACCCAAGCCATTGTAGCTTTCAATTACAGTGGAAGTAAGAAGCAACCATATCATTTCTACAAACTATTTTCACTTAGCACAGTTCAGATGGAATTATTGCCATGACCTTTTAAAAATGTGAAAGAGTGAATCAATACCCTTTCAGAGCAAGATTGCAGGAGCCGAACTGGCCATGCTGTAATGGTTTGTATTTCTGCATCAGAAGGCAGTTGAAACCTAATTATCGTCAATCACATACAAGGTAGCTCCACCAACTGATGGCCCATGCGGGCAGGGTGTGTGCACGCCGGGCGCCAGGCTCCCAGAGGGAAGAACATGTGCGGAGGGGGTGGGGATCTTGGAGCCCTGGGCCCATGGAGTCTGGCTCGCAGGTGAGTTATAGGGACTGTCACTCATTTACAATAACTAACACTGGCCCTGTCAGAAACAGCCACCTGTAAATGATGTATGAGTGGCTGGCAGCCTGCCATCCCCCACCAGACCTTGCAGCTAAGAATCACATTTTATTGTCGAGGTCATCAGAATGCTTACTTGGATACATGCCATATATTATTAAAAAATAACAAACAGCCAATCAGCAACATTTCTTAAGGCTCAAGGGCAAAATAGCCAACGTGCTTTTAGAAAATATGAAACAAATACCCAAGATCTGTTTCAGCAGGTGATTTTTTTTTTAATTGATTCTCTACAGACATAAAGAAGCAACACCATGGAGGGGCCTGAGCATAGCTGTACCACGTTAGCTGGAGGTCATGAACATGGGCCTTCACTTTAACCAAGGTATTTCAGACATGATGAAGGCAAAAAAAAAAAAAAACAAAGATAAACTCTTAAGCAACATGATGACAGTCTCAGCTGCCAGAGCATGTGCTGGTGACTGGTTTCCAGACTATGAGAGCCATGGAAACCAATTTGCAAGGGGGGGAAATAAGGATCCCAGGGACAAGTCTTCCAGTCCACTCAATCATTCTCCAACCTTCCTGAGAATACTAAAGCAACCTCACATGCTGAGGCAAATATTTTTCTTGCTTAATCTTTTTATAGGCCATCAGAAAGCTATATTGTATTTTAAATTTTATTCAATAGCCTAATGGGTAGGGTAGGAGATTTTACAGTGTGCTGTTGTATATGAAGAGAAGACATATAATGTTATGGATATTAACTCATGAAGAAATATTTCAACAGCCCTCTGGAAATTTTTCAAATATTATCCCATACAGTTGGATGCTGAAAATCTCTGACAATTAGGTTTCACAGTCTTGCACCACTAGCTCTACTTGCTCCACCAGAAATGAAAGATTCGGCATATTTTTAGCATTATATAGTAATTGGATGATCTTTTGTTCAATGTTCTTAATGTTCCTAGAATAAAAACATTAAAATACACTTTAAAGAATAAGAATACTCATTACATATAAACAATAGTTTTTAATTTAGAAAAAGAGTATAATTGAAATTATATTTGTTATGCAGAGACTACTCATAATTATCTTGGCTTTAAATATGCAAGCACAAAGATTCATGTTGAAGTGATGACTTTTTAGAAGTGGCTACTCCGGATAGTAGCTACTATCAGAAGAACTAGGGACCAGTCTATGACATCCAGTTGTCTCTGGGTTTATCAGATGCTTTTCTAGAGCTGCTGTGGTACAATACATGGCATCCTGGTCAGTAACCAGAGGGCTCCATGGGATTCTGCCCCAGCAGGGAGTCACTGTGCTTGTCCCACTCATACCAGCACAGCTACAGCATTCTCGAACTAGGCAATCCTCTCCTCTCAGAGGTGGCACACCATTACCGTAACACCTGTCCTCTGAATGTGTCTGTCACAAGTAACAGACTGGGACTGGGATGAATCCTCAAGGGAAGTTGAAATCCTGCCTTGTCACTGCATGGATTTTGATGTGGCGATTACCTTAGCTGAAAGGCGTAACTTCCAGGTAAAGCGAAAACAGCATGCAAGAAACCCCTCTCCTAAATAGCTCATGGCCAAAGACAACTGCTAGCTCCTCTTCTGTGTGATAAATTGTGCTACTACATTTTATATGACACCAATATTCACTGTACAGTAACCACTCCAAGCCTGCTTAACAGGAGGCTTCTCAACATACTGATTTCCAACATCCCACAAGTGCTATAAAGTGATTGCTGTTGACCATTGTCTTGCTTTAATGTCCCCTAAATAACAATAAACTTTAATGTTAAAAAAAATCTATTCTCATTCAGGATTATATTTCTTGAGGCCTACTATATGATATAAAAAATAAATTTCCCTCTTGGCAACTT